>QFDD01000706.1:0-40529 GCA_006871305.1 Vachellia collinsii
TTCTCAAGTACCCACCGTTACAAACTTGAAAGAGCCTGTGTATGTATTACATTGAATATGTGGCTGTAATGGTTTTCCAAGTACCTGGTTAAACTTGGATGATATAGTGAATTGTAAATCTCAGAGAGGACCGAACCAGGATAAATCTCTGTGTGCTCATCTTTCTTTCATCTTCTTCAATTTCTAATGATTCCATTCTTACTCTATCCAATATCATTATCTATGTTTTATCAACTTATGATTTGGATAGTTTGATTAATCAAGGTTTGAATAGAAAATTTTTGAAACACCCAATTCACCCCCCCTCTTGGGTGTCGGCCATTCTAACAATTACTATCCTTAGTTACTATTGTTTCGAACTCCATGTTGCATTAGAAAATGTCTAACTACTTCAAGACTATGTGGCATATTAATGCTCAACCAACTATTGTAGTGAGCAAAATATGAAACCAGATTAATTCCAATTTCATTCTTATAATAATTCAAATCCAAGTAAACTATTGGGAAAAAAATTTCATGAGCAAAATATTTGTTGTACTTATCTTTGTTAGTTCCTATGTTGATAAGCCATTGTGCATTCCATCTAGTGCCTCCAACAATTTTGGATAGTCTTCAATACTTGTCTCCACTTCCTTGGACACATTTGTTTGTGAAATCTCTTCTTCGGAATTAGAAGTATGAGTGAAAAAAGGTGCTTTAGGTGGATCAATAGTCTTTTGAGAGCTTTTACTTTGTTTCCCTACTCTAAGTTCTATACATTTTGTTGGTCATAAGTTATATTGAGAGGATGGAAATTGAGGTTTTTTTCCTCTTAGTTGAGACTTCCTTCAACTTTAAGGTTGCTTGATCCTTTGAGTTCAAGGTTTCCTTATGCTTCTTCTTATTCGATATCTCAACATTTGGCACTTTCATTCAAACCATTCTATCGAAGAATACAAGAAAAATTATTGATCATGCAGATTCAACGGGCATGAAGTTATATATGTACATGATTCATAGCTCCATAAAATCAGCAAATTAAGATCCTACACATATCAACAAATCATAAATCATAAAGATAGATATATAAAAAGAAGATTGTAAGTGATTCATCAAACTTCAAGATTAGATTTGTGAGTCTGGAACAAAATGAAATTCAAATCCTACTTATAGCATATGAATGCACCCAAAGAAGGTAAAATAAAGAACAAAGATAGAACAAATTATAGACTTATTGAAGAACTTGATCCGTCATTTAATAGCCTTAATTTCAACATTACGTATATATCCAGTAAAGTGAATCTCTTATATTCATATATAATAATAATAACAACAACAAACTCTAAACTGATGTATATATGATGAGTGTTTCGATAATTTTGAGTTATATTGATGCTGATGGCTAGAACATGCAAATGCAATTTGTTTACAAGTTAATACAAGTGAGTTGCTACAAATATAATCATGCTAAAAATACTAGCAAGTGTAGAACAAAACTTTTGGATTCCATGCACTACCAATTAAACATTAAAAAAATGGGAAAGCAAAGGATGGGAGGGATTGTAGAAGAAATAGAGATAGAAGAGAAGGGAAAAATACTGTCTCATCATTGAATATGAATTCTTAGAAGGAGATGATTAAATCCAAATGGAAAAGGTGAGATGGAGGTAGAAGAAGATTTGAACCTATTCAAATTGTAACTTTATGTGGTTTTAGGGATGGAGACATTAGAGACGGCAGCCATCACGAGTTGTGAATTACAAAATTTGAACTTTGAGTGGCATAGGTGGTTGAGGGTAGGGTTTGGGAGTTTTGAAGAAGAAAATTAGGTGCTAACTGATATAAATATATATAATGAAATTTAAATAACATCCCATTTAACCATGAGTTACACATGGCGTGCATGTAATCAAAGCCACGGGAAGTGCATATAATTTTATATCTTTAATTATATGCACATGATTGGTGCATCATGATTAGTTTTGGAAAGGCAAGGTAATGCTTGTAGAATGGTAGGATTGAACTTGCTATCAGTCACCACAAGGGTGATACCCATGTGACTAGCCAATAAACCTTTAGCATACATCATGATTAGTTGAAATTTAAATAACTAGACTTTTAACCATGAGCTACCTATGACTTGCATATAGTTAAAGCTACAACTAAGTGATATTTAATCATATGCTCATGAAGTATACTTCATGGTTACTTGAAGTAACAGAGTGATCTTTGAAGCACAAATCTATATTGCAAGAAAGAGTTCATTCTGCAAACATATATTGCCATAACAAAATATTATACATTGACACTGTCACATTATGGATTGCCTAAGTAGAAAGTAAATATCACTATCCCAAAATACCCAAAAAAGTGTGGAATGCCATTGGATAATAATTTATAGATTCAAACTTTATACCATGTTAATTTCATACCATAATTAATATGTACTAAAGTTTGAACCATCATAACTAACCCATAAAATACAATATACAATAAAAATATGAGTAGCACCCACAAAAAATCCAACTGTTTACTACTTTCCAAGTAAGTTGTATATCCAAGAAGGTTTGAAAGCAACTAGAATCTTTTCAAATGCATTCAATAAGCATTTAGACTCAACAGTTTTAATATGTTCTACATTGAGCTCTTGAGTTGTAAGACCTTCAATGATCATTAATTCTTTGTAAAAGTCTGCATCTTTAACATCCATGTTTGCTTGATGAGCTTGTTGTGGCATATGATTTTCAAGATCATCAAATACTTGTACAATCATTCGGTATGAAGTAGTAAGCAAGTCTATGTTACTAGTTCAATGTTGCTTTCTAGATGAGGATGAGACCTTAGTATTAGCAGCATTCGTGTCATTACCAGCATGTGATAGTTCAATGTGAGCATCAATGGGATCATTTTGTGGGGAATTAGGAGTCCCATTTTCTTCTTGTTAAATTTCTTCTTCCATCCCACCTGGAGATTTACAAAAATCACCTATGGCCCGATCTTTATATTACATAAATGAAAGTTCTTGGAAATAAGATAAACACATGTTTCAAAAGGCAGTAGCATTTTTATGCATCCGCCATACAAAACATATGAATGTTTGTGCCAACATATGTATGCACACTCAAGACTCAACAATGTGACAATTTGTCAATTAATACATATCTTAATATATTCATTACACACCTCTTTCTAAATAACCAAACATTGCTTTTCTAGATCCCATCAAAAGCCAAAAGTGTTGGTGCCATAGACCATGTTGTAAACAATTTCCCAAGAGAGTTTCAAGGTCTTAATTTGTGAGAAAATGTGAGGATTGACATTTATGCCATAACCAGGTGCTTTCTTCTCCATCATAGCCTCAAGTGCCTTTGCATATGCTTGTTTGAATCCATTATCTGCCATAAACTTTTGCTTTGTTCTAAGTTCTACAAGACATTCCACAAGCAATTTATCTACATCCAGGCTCCACATATGAAACCTGGATTTTGCAACATCCTCCATTCTATCCCTCAGACCAAGACAATTATAACTTTATTCAAACCCCACATTGTATAAAATATGCATGAGATGTATATGATCAAAAGTCATGTTCACATTTATTTAAAAAAACTCATTAACCATGTTTTTAATTACATTTAAGTCAAATATGTTACAAACATGAAAATCTTGAATGAATAATATAACATTAAACTTCAAAATCAATCTCTTTATGCCAAACACCCATTATATATATCACCTGCCAATTGATCTTTGAAGTCATTTTAACTATTTGAAGCCTCCATTATTGTATTGGATGCATTTTCATTTGTTGAATTAGGGGGTTCAAATGATTCCAATTGTTCATCTAATGGATCAACTATATTTTCTCGTCGAATAACATTATGAAGCAAACAACATGCCACAATATATCTATTCTAAACTTTGACCAAGTATAATGAAGGACTTTGAAGAATAGCCCATCATAACTTTAGTATCCTTAAGCATATTTCAATTACATTATGAGCAGCTGAATGACACATATTGAAGCATTCATAGGGGGTTTGGGGTTAGTGTCCTTGTCTACACTCGTTCAAGTGGTAGCATTGGCCTCAATATAGGGCAATAAAGTCTTGGCAGTTAGTATAACCCCTATCAACTAGTAATAATTTCCTAAAAAAATGTGCTATCACTTTAATTTCATCAACAAATAATTGTTACAAAATAATGTAAACATAACCATTCCTCACTTATACACCTTATGTAACTTTTGGGATATGTCTTCTCCTTATGGCATCCCTAAGAACTCAACCATCAGCAGCTAAGCTTTCCTATCCTAGTAACACAAACATGAAAGCACATATGGGGAGCATACACCCAGCACATTGTTTGTTATATCACCTTTTCTGTTTTGATATCTTCACTTGTGTAGTGCATGTACTTGTATATGTATATGAATACCATCTACTACACCCAAACACCCTTAGTACAAAACATATGTATAAATACATAATCAACATTTATCACACAAATGACATCACTGAAGTAGCCATTCCTTAACTTAAACCATTTCTAGCATTCATCAATTGAATCCTCTCGAAGTGGCTCTGGTGTTTTGAAAAGCTCATATTATAGTCTCAAAGTCATGTTTAATACAACCTTAATCTATTTGTTGATTGTTTCACTTGATCTTTTGAACTCAATTGTTCACCTTTATTTTTCACATGATGAACTAAAATGTGAAAAAAATTACTACTTGCTCATCCACTAGCATATGCCTTGTAGGTTATGTCTAGCATGTGATACAATCAATCAAATGTCATGTGATATATCCTAATTTGGTTGAAGTAAGTACTATCATTACTATTAGGTTTTCTCTCTTGACATGAAAATTTAATCTAAATGAACTACAAGGAATTTTCCTGAATCTACAGCTACTTATAACCATTGTAACAAACATTGTCCAAATCAATTTTTTTAATGCCACAACCAACGCTAAAATGCAGCCAGTAGCTCAAAGAAAAATTCATCCATTTCTTGGTACATTGCCAGAAAAGTTTTCCAACATATATACATATACGTAACATAACATAATAACCAACCATTACCATTCACACGATAGGGTCACTCAACATTTTATTAATTCTTATCAATGAACACCAAAAAGTAGCAGAATAATGAGCACTTCACATTCAGAGGGAAAACGGACAAATTAAACTCTTCATGAAGAAGGTCAACCAAATAATTTAATGGACTCAAGGAACTCACATGGATGCACATTGTAGAAGGAAAATGCAACCTTCCTCTATTCCTCTCTTCTTCAGTAGTTCAGGTTCACTTCTCCTTGCTTGGTTGCTTTCTAAATGCACAATGAGGTGATCTATTTCAGCTCACAAGGGATGAGTTTTTATTTGCATTTCAGGGGTAAGTGTGTCTTTTGCATTTTCTCATAGATGATTGAAATTTGGTTCCCACCATTTTTGGTGAGATGATGAGTTCCAGCATTTGAATGATAATGAGTTCAGGCTAGAAGTTATTTGTCATGTATAAATGTCCACTAAACCGCTGATACTAGTGGAAAATTTGAATTTTTCATTTCCATTGACCCATTTTCTTTAATCCAAATGGACATTTAATCTCACAATATGCCAAATACCAAAGAAAGGTACATACTCACCCCCTCCCTTGGCACAATCATTGTTGCTCCTTCATCATCTACTCACTCCTTCATCATCATTCTTCCCTTCTTGCTTGATTATTCATGGAAACACCAAACATAGAACAAAGGCTAAGACCATAATGTACAATCATATAACTATATACAAGATGCAAAATCATGAAATTTTAATAAAAAATTTAAATATGAAAGATTTAAACATGTGCTACTATTGTTCATTATATTCCCCCTAAATAAGATGTGACTTAAGCTTCATGAAAGAAGACTATGAAGTTGGTTGGTGAAGACAATAAACATGGGAGTGAAGGAAAGGGAGAGAGAAAGGGGGGAGATATAGAGTATGAGCCTCAGATTTGGCCACTATGGTAGTATGGGAAGCAGTGATGAGAAAGATCATGGCTTCATCTCCATGGTTATGTGTGGGGATGAGAGAAGAAAGGAGATTAGGGAAGGAAAATGCACTCAATCTTCTTCTCCATGCACACCATCATCAATGAAGGTCTTAGCCTCAGTTCTAAAGCTCAATTCTAATATCCTCTTGTCCAATCATCAATGATGAAGGTGAAGCTCCACTTTAATGTCCTTTGATCCAATTAACAACGTCCTATCCTTCCCTTTGCAAGTCGTTTACAATGAATGTTTGTACCTCAAATCTAAAGCTCCACTTCAACTTTCTCTAGCCTAGTCACCGAAGTCCATAGGAGAAGATGGAGATGATGAACTAGCATTTGGCACTTTGTTTTTCTTTTTCTTTCATTTTTTTAGAAAGTGAATGAGGGAGAAAGGGGTAAAGGATGAGGTGGAAAAGTCAAAATGAATGTGGTTACCATGTAAGCAATTTTGGTCAAAATTGACGATCAAACTTTAACATTCTTTAACATTTAAGGGTAATATCATACTTATTTTAAACTTTAGAGGTAACATTGCTTATATTTAAAACTTCTAAGGTAAAATTGCTTCCAAAAAATCTTTCAAGCGCTAAGCACTCCTAAGTGAAAAATTCACCGGGGGAATAAACTTTATACTTTAGGATGCTGGATGCTGGATGCAACTTAAGTACTTAACTAGTTAGCCTGATAAGATATACTTTGTTAAAAACTAGTTTATTATAAAAGAGAAAATAGATTTATCTTTTCTTTTCAAATAGCATCTAATGGCTCATTACCTTGGAAACCCACTTACTTACTTAGCAATGTAAGATTTGCACTACATACTTTTGCAACGTACAATTTTATTTCACGAATGCATAATTATTACGTAGAAATAGACATGTCAAATAATTAAAACAAGATTTCAATTGTAGCATTTCAATAAATATTTCTACCATATAGGATTATGGTAATTTCTTGTACTATTTGTGGCATAGAGGTAAATTTTCCTTGAGTTACTCACGAGTTCAAATAAGCTAGCATGGGTTTTAGAACAAGTGGATGTGATTTTATAAAATATAAATGCAAAAATGATAAACTTGGAGAAGTAAGTCGCAAGTTTGTTAACAGTACAAACCAACATAAACTTCTAGTTTACATCTTATCCAAATAGTAAGGAATTAATTTTCTGGATTAGTAAAGTATGAAGTGACAAGCTAAACAAAAAATAAGTCCCTTTTCAAGAAAAATTGAAGTTCTCATTCTTCATTTCATTTAAAACAAATGGATGTCATAGATTAAAGATGATGTGATGAGGGAGAGAGGTATAGAATGGGGTAAACTTTATTCTCATCAAGAATGTGTTCTTCACAAGTTTAAAATCATTTTTACTTTGATCAATTTCAAGTGTATTATTTCAATAAATACTTTTTGAATTTCATTTAAAACATAAATAAATGTCAAATAATTAAAGGTGGCGTGATTAATGGGAGAGGTATAGAACGGTGTAAAATCATTTTCACTAAGAATAAGTTCTTCCTAAGTTTAACATCATCCCAAAATAATTTCAACTATAGCATTTCAATAAATTCTTATTGCAATAAAAGATTGTGGTAAATTATTTTAGGGGGAATTACTATAAAGTCCCTTGCAAGAGAATTAATATTAGAAAGGTCCCAAGAACTTGTCAATGCGAGTTACTTGAGTTGTCAATGTAGCTGCTTGAGTTGTCAATGTGACCTTTCTAATATTAATTCTTTTACACGGGACTTTGTAGTAATTCCCCCATGATTAAATACTTCGTTAATATTTCTAAATCTAGGTATCGTCTTTTTAGATTTTTGGTGGGTTTAGGGTCAATTGCAAGCTATTTCCATAAGCATTCCTTTGATGCCTCCATTTTCCTACTCAAAAAGCCTTGCGTCGTTTCCTAGTTGGTAGACTTTTCTGACTTTTTGTACATCCTCAGAGATATTTTGTGTCTTTTTTTATTTCTTTTCCCAAAGTAATGACTTGAGTTTCGGTGTGTGAAGGCATGAATCAAGCCATGAAGCAAATGGTTTTCACTTTCCCTTCAAGATGTGAAAACACACAGGCATGGTCTGACACAAAGCTGGGACACATTAATTTTTTGCTCAATAGTAAAACGCCCTTAGTGTCGCAAAGTATCGTTTTGGTGTAATACATTTTGGCAAATGGATATCCCAAACATGAACAAAATTGCAACAGGCTTTCATAGTATGAAATGCATTCCACAGGCTCAAACTATTAGGCAACATCTTGTTCAAAAAGTAAAAAATTAATTTTCTTTTTTCATCATTGCCCATAAGGAAGCAATAAATATGACATTTTGTCAACATCACACCCACATTCTTCAAGCATTTTGTAAAGGTCTTAAATAGATAATTGGGGCACTTCTCTCTTACTATTGGAAGCTCTTTGTAAAACCAAATTTCCTTGTATAACTACTTCATTTCCTCTATCAACTAATGCAACCATTACATAAATTGCTATTATTTTCATTGTCTCTAGATGCCCTCTTTATGCATGTTTGTGTGAGTGTTGGAAAACCACGTTTGCGTAAGTCGAGATAAAACTCCTCTTACATATACGTACCTCGTAGATCAAAAATCACATTGAAAAAGTAGCTTCTACTGTTAATTCAAATGAGCACTTTGTCTTCTTTCTACAAGCACTATTAGCATGAGGCGAATGATCTTCTTCATGTGATAATTCTTGTCTAAATGAGTTATCTTGGCCATCAACCTTAACAAACATGTCAGCATTATGTAATGAGTATCTACCATGATTATTAATATTGTTGATAGTTTCCATGACCTCTATTGAAGAAACTATGCCTCTTCCTCCACTTCTTGCATTGTTTCCTTACTACTACAATATACACTTTTCACGTCTAGTATTTTGGCCTTCTAATGTTTATTTTGTGGTGGACATATTTGCCAAGAATGTTAGAAATATCGTGATGTCACGTTTAGCTGCCTTAAAGCTGAACGTGAGAGAGGAAACCTCTCACGTACAGCTTCCCTAATGCTAGATGTGAATGTTCTACATTATTTTTAAAAATTATATCCATCACACCATTATAAATCAAACCTTCTTCCAGCAAGCAATGTGCAACAAATATTGATCACAAGATATTGGTCATAAATAAATCACTAGTCAGTAAACAAAATTTTTAAATATAGGTAAGTCAATTGCAATAACAAAAGTATACATATCTTAGCAACAAAGTACTAAAACTATACCTTGAATTCTCTAAAACTATACCTAGATTGTATTTGATAATTCATTAGTTGTTTATTAACAAAATTATAAACCTATATAGGCTCAAAATTTGCCAACATGTTGAAGGAGAAATTGTGATAGTAACTCTCGAATGAAGTCAATCTCTCATCACAACAAATATTGGAAGATATCACAACACCTTCAAAGGTTGCCCTTTAGCTCTCTCATCACCACAACCATTATCCTTCTTCACCTTGTATCGTTGAGTTTTGCATTATGGACACTCACTTAGTCCCTCATACTCTTTTCTATACAATACACAATCATTGGGGAAACATGTATCTTTTTGTATTCCATACCCATCATAGCCAGTATTTTCTTGGCCTTATACATACAATTTGGAAGTACATTTTGGTCTCAAAGCATATAAATCAATAATTGAAACAATCATGTGAAACTTGAATCAGTCCACCCATTATTTTCTTTTAAATTCATTAATTTCAACACAATTGTCAAGTGTGTATACTTACTACACCCACGAGTATAAAGATATCTCTGCATCGCTTCTCAAGTTGTTATATTTAGGTGATTGCGTAAAGGACTCAACTCCAACATCATGAATCATGTTGTCCATTCTATCATTGTCCAAACTACCACAACATCATCCTTTTGCAAAGAGGAAGAAGTTCCTGCTTCTCCATGCCATATCCATCTTCTATACCAAAGATTTATTCCATCACAGAGTAGGTTGTTCCATATATCATTAACACATCTTCAAGTCTCATTTAAACACTTTGCACATGAACATTCCCTTTTTACTAGGTCCATTCCTTTTAGTAAATTCAATAAACTCTTCTACCCCATTATCATATTCTTAACTAGTTCTCATGGCATTCATCCAACTACGATCCATTAAGTTTCCACTTAAATCGTTTCCAAAAGTAGTCAACTTAAAAAATACAACAAAACCATGTCAACAATCCAATCCACAATATTCACCAACCCCAAAAAAATAAACAAAGCAAATTTTACTAATTATTAATCTCAAACTCATTCAGTAGAACTCTTCTAATTAATAATTTCAACAGCATTTCCATATAAAAAATACGATATCGATAATTTAAAATTATTCCAATTCAGCAATCTTAAAGTAACTATACATTATCTACTATGAATATCTAAGGCATAATATCAAGATACTCTAACAACAAAAAACTTCACTATATATAGAAATTTCAATTTTTTAGAACAAAACTGTAAAAATATTTATCAAATATAAAAGAAACTAAAACTTAGCTTAGCTCGAATTGAATTGAATTTCTTACTCCAGAAAAGACAAACTAAACTTAAATAATGTGCACATGTGAAAAAGGCTTACCCCGCAGGCTAACTCTTCCAATCCAAGGAGTAAAAAAGATGGGACTATGACTTGATGAATGCAGGGCAGCTTACAGTGATTGGTTAGACACTCTCTTCATCTAAGGTCTTAACTTGGTCATTGTAGAGAAGCTAGATTTCAAGAAACTGCTCGAGTTTTAGCAAAGGCTGCTCTCCAGGCTGTAAAAATATTTATTAAACAAAAAAAAACTAACTTTGAAAAGGACAAAATTGACTTTGAAAGGGGGAAAAAGCCTGTGCATGGATGATCAAAGAAGAAGCAAGGAAATTGAGAGGAATTGGGTGAGTGACCAATGGTGAGTGCACAATTGAGAGGAAGAAACAATGGCAAGTGTGTGAATGAGAATATGATGGAAGAAACGAGTTTGTGACATCAATTAAGCTAGCAGAAGAGGATGGGAGTTACGGCAAAAAATGAAGTAGGAAAGAAGGAGAGGGAGTTCACTGGT
This sequence comes from Vachellia collinsii, assembly GCA_006871305.1. Taxonomy (NCBI): domain Eukaryota; kingdom Viridiplantae; phylum Streptophyta; class Magnoliopsida; order Fabales; family Fabaceae; genus Vachellia; species Vachellia collinsii. The sequence goes on from QFDD01000706.1 coordinate 11,094, forward strand.
GCCGACATTGATAATATATGTAAGAGTATAGGAAGGAAGAGGGTTTAAAAAAAATCCTCTCACATCCATTCAATGCCAAGCGAGAAGAGAGCAATAAATCCTTTCAAGTCTAGCCGCGTTGGCTAGACTTGAGAGGGGCTACCCTCTCATGTGGCTGATTATGATACGTGAGAGGGTACCCCCTTTCACATCTAGTGCTACGGTTGGTGTGATAGTGTCCTCCTCTTATGTGCAGTTTTCTTAAAATTGAGGTGAGAGGGTTCCCCTCTCATGTGAATGGGTATTGGGACCCTTCTCACATCTAGGTTTTAAAAAATGGACATGAGAGGGAGATGTTATATCACTCTCATGTAGTAGTACCCCTTCATCTCAATTAGCTCTGTCTACTTCATATGGTACCATCATCTTTTCAAAATTTGAAAAAGGAGTACTTCTCCATATAGCTAATTTAGGTTTAGCCTAAAAAGATAGATACAATAAAGAAGAAAATATATTATATTAAGAAGATATATAGTTACTTTAACAACCTATCAATGCATATTAGAAAATAATAAGCACATCAAACAATACCTCAATCAATGTATCCCAAATTTTGAGGCTCAACATCCCAAAATTGAGTTGTTGGATTCCAAGCAAACCTACTTAGACTTTTAAAAACACCATACACATCATAGGAGTTTATTTCCAAAGTCTTTCACCAGTTCTTCACCTTATCTTTGTCAATTTGTTTATCAAATAAAGCACCCAAATATTTAACTATGTTCTCATAAGCTAAAGTTGTAAAATTGCCATTAACTTTGTAGCCCTCATTATTTTCATTCATGAAAGCATCAATAAGAGCATCATCCATGATTTTTGTCCAGTTCACTACCTCTTTACTATTATTTAGTGTCATCCAATAACATAATACAATTTATAATAACTGCAAATTGTACAAGTCAAGGTAAACAAGTAATACAATAAGGACAATGATAGAAATTCAAATGCAAAGTTTAAAGTGAACAAGTAATATGGCAAATACATGTCTAAATCAAGCAAACTGCTTGGAGAATAAAAGCAACAAGTGATACAACAAAATGAATTCAAAAATATAATTCACATCAAACATCAAACTCCAATTTTATTAATAAAATCAAACTTTAACAATTAAGATCATCCCCAAGGTCATACTCAATAGAAGCCTCATTATTATGGTAATCTATCTACATCAGATGGCTATATGTTCTCTAATAACTTTACCTCAAGCTGACTCATTATTGTCGATACTTGGTGCATGATTAGTATCACTTGATTCATCTTGTTGACGAAGTTCCAAGTCAACATCTCTTTGTTAGGATAGGATTTGACCAAGAGGGTGAATTGGTTAGATTAAAATTTTTCGCAACGATGAAAATGTAAAACAGAGTATGAAGAAAGATGACACAGAAATTTATTCTGGTTTGGTCCTCCTGACCTACGTCAAGTCCTCAGAACCTTCTGAGCTTTTCAAATCCACTAATCTCAAAAGATTACAAACAATTAGAAGAAGGACTCTCCCCCTTCCTAACTCAAACTAACCTACAGACACTTTTGCTCGTGTCTTAACCCACTCAAGATTCTCCAACCTTGAGCAACTCTCACAAAATCAATAAGTGAACAAGAATATTCTCCTTTCTGAGAATTTAATGATAATCACTGAAGCTCTTAAATATGAGAGTATGAAAACATAGGAGGTAGCTGAAGCGTAATGAATTTTCTTTCTCATATATGCATTCTCTCTCTTCGGAGATTTGAATGTTTCGCCTTTTATAGGTGAGAAGTATTAAATGTTCGTTAGAGACATTAATGTTTCCATTAGACCCATCGTCTTCCTTCACCTTCCTGCATTGAATACGACTGTGTGCTTCTAACAGTAGGTAGGATGAAATTATGGGATTTTGTCCGTTGAATCACTTTTTGTTTAGGCAATCAGAACTTCATTCCTTATTAATAAATAAGTCAGTTAAGCATTTATGATGGTCGGTGTGATTCAAATAATCATTGCATGAATAAGGAAAGATTTTGAGATCAAAATAAAGTTTCTGACACGCTGCGTAATTGTCAGAAAGGAAAACTCAAGTTTTGCTTCTTCATAACTCGAGTTATTGAAGAATTTTCAAAGTAGAAATCTCATTACTTTTGTTGTAACTCGAGTTTGAATAAGAGTTTTGATAAAACTTGAGTTGTGGAGCATAAAACTTAGGTTTTCAGAAGTTCCAATAAGTTGAAATATTTATCCTCTTCGAGACTCGAGGTCCATTAGCCAAAACTTCAAGTTCTGACAATTTTCAAAACATAACTTTCATTGCAACTCGAGTTTCCTTAAGAGTTTTGAGTTACAACATGTTTTCTCTTCGAGACTTGAGTTTTGTCTCATGAAACTTCAAGTTATAGGTATTTCAAAACAAAAATTTTATGTATAACTCGAGTTTCATTGGAAGTTTCAGGTTTAAAAGGATTTTCTTCTCGAAACTCGAGTTTCGAGACTCAGAACTCGAGTTATATGAAAACTCTTAATGAAACTTCAAGTTTGGAAAGAAGTTTTGAAGTTCAGAAATTTTCCTTAGCTCGAAACTCGAGTTTTGTTTTCTCAAAACTTGAGTTATGCCATAACTTTAGTTTAAACTTCAAGTTGAGAAGGAAGTTTCGTTTCTCTCTCTTCGAAACTCGAGTTCTGATACTCACAACTCGAGTTCCAACAAAACTTTCATTGAAACTTCAAGTTCTAGAAGGAAGTTTCGAGTTTCAAAAACACTTCAGAGCTCGAAACTCGAGTTCTATAAAATGAAACTTGAGTTTTGCTAAAACTTCAAACATAACTTGAGTTTCCACTGAGAGTTATGCTTTTCTAAAACACTTCCAATATTCGAAACTCGAGTTCTAAATCACAAAACTCGAGTTATATGAAAAATTTTATTCAAAACTTAAGTTCTACAGAGAGTTTTGCATTTCTAAGCCTTTTCCAAAACCCGAGACTAGAGTTTTGACTCATAGAACTCGAGTTTTGATAGAACTCGAATGAAAACTTGAGTTCTTTTGAAAGTTTGAGATTTTGAAAACATTTTCAAACACTGGAACTCGAGTTCTAAGGCTCATAACTCGAGTTCTCTTTAAGATTTCATTTAAAACTCGAAGTTTTCTAAAACTTTCTGAAAAATAAACAATCTAAACATAATTTCAAAAACATATTTGTCATCATCAAAACATTGTCTCAACACTCTTAAAAGATCTTTATTAGGGTCAACACTCATGAAGAAGTTATGAAGAATGATTCATGCAAATATTATCATTTTTTGCACTTTATTACATATAGGTTCAGTTGCATTGGATAAAATTGCAAATCTTTTTTCCAAAACACCAAAAGACCATTCAATTGCATTACACAACTTCACATATCGAAAGTTAAATAACTCCTTATAATTTAGGAGTGGATTTCTCCTTGAATATTCTTTCAAATGGTAGTGGATTCCCTGATAAGGTGTTATAAGTCCTCTTGTTAACACAAATCCAACATCCACAAAATAATATTTATCTATCATAAATGAAGATAATTACTACAATGGGTTTTAAATCCCTAATTAATGTAAACTTCATCAAAATTAGTGAAGTATTTACCTTTAAAAATTTTGAGCCTATCTTCCCTTCTTAATGCATTTTTAATAATCCTTGAGTTAGATGTAGTGCCTTCTTAACTCGAGAGCATGTAAGTGAAATTTAGATCAAATGTACATGTTGCTAACAAATTTTGTGTTGGGAATTCCTTCCTACCACGATATCGAGGAGCATCTATAAAAGACACCTTAACATATATATGTGTTTCCATCTATAGCACCAACAAAATCTTTAAATATGGGAAAAACTTATTCTCATTTTGAATTTCAAGAGGAATTATAGACCTATCAGGTTGCACAACAAATTTTTCATCTAACTCAATGATAGCCGCTAAAACTATATGAAGATGACGACTAATTGTCTCACTAGAAAGCCTAAACCTAAACCCAAAATTAACTTCATAATTTTTATTACTATATGTAAATATATAGAGAGTTTTTGCAACTTGTTCTTCCACACTTGACCAACGTGTGGGTTTTAGACTACCCTCTCTTATAACTTGATCTTTTAGGATAAATCTCATTGGCATATAGATGTGCCAAAACACACATAAGCAAAGCCATTGTTCTTTGATGCAATTCAAGCCACCGAACCATACCAAAAGAAAGTATTGATTTTCCAAGTCCATCTAATAAAGTAAGTGAAAAATGCAAATCAATAAATCAATAAATGAACCAAAACACAAATGTATTAGAAAAAAATGTATAGGTGCATGAATGATCAAAACTAATATCAAACTCAAACTCCCAATAGCATTCATCGTATGAAAGCTCTTTCCATTTCACAAGATATTCCTTTTTATCATCATGACCCCTAAGTTGTTAATAATGCTTTATAAGAATATGGGCATTATTTGACTTCTTTTGAAAACACAACATAAAATAATCGCTATTGATAACAATTATTTAAAAGGTAAGAACTCAAACATTAATAAAAAAAAATGAAATAACTACACCTATAATTTGCAAACTTCTAAAACTATTGCATCACACATAACTTCTATTTCAACATTTGATCAACCTCAAAAGGAAATATTACAATTTGTACCTAACTTAACACATCAATACTAGTAGAACTCTAACTAAACTATCTCAAATTCACTCAAAGCCTTGAATAAATGAATAATAACTCAGTCTAATGGCACAAAACCCATTACATATTATTGCACAATGAGGAAGCAAATTAAAATTCAGTGATAGAACCAGAGCGAAAGAAAAATATAAGAAGAGACAAAGAAGTTGCTTGCATATACTATCTCAAATTTACTTAAAGCCTTGAATAAATGAATAATAGCTCAATCTAATAGAACAAAACCCATTACATATTATTTCACAAGAAGGAGGAAGATAAAAATTTAGTGACAGAACTAGAGCAAAAGAAAAATATACAGAGAATAAGAAGTTTTTTGCATAAAAATTCTGTGATAGAAACATGATGTAGAATAAATTTGAGATATTACTAGGAGGAGATGAGAATAGTTGCAAATAATGATAATATAGGAGAAGATATGAACAGTCATAGATAACAGTCGCTACCTTTGAGATCTTCTTCTACTGAAAAGAGTGAGGAGAGGAGCATATGAGAACAAGATGACTGCAATCGATTTGAAGAGAAGCGTGCTTTTATTTTACATTGAGGGCATCCATAGGAATATGACAAAATTTATGAGGGTAAATTATTCAGGATATTTTACTTCCCTAAAAAAACCCATTTTGGAGGGATCCAAAATAGGGGGAGAAGAGACTGTGGAGGAAAATTTTGGTTCTTGATCGGAACGGAATGTCACTTTCTGGTTCATTCAAAATATGATTGCACCTAATAATATAGTATAGGGCACAACCTATCATTCTTCTTAAGGAGTGCTTTTATTAGAAAACCTAGTCTAAATTGGCTATAAAAAACATGTTGATTTGGGTAAAAGGGGGATTTTGGTTTGTGAAAACAATGGTACAATAACAAAATAATGTAAGAAGTAAATCTTTTTGGTCTTTTGGTTTAACAATGAAATGGTTGATATAAAAATGGAAACATGATGAGATAGACCCTTAGTGATTGAAGCTTGGCTATCATTGTTCTTAAAATAATGTGGGAATTTGCAACTCTCTAAGTCTTAGATAAAAACCCTAAGCAATTGCTTAGGTCCAATGTTCTAATTAGTGAAAACATACTGTAATCCAAATTAATTAACATCTCTTAAAACATTGTTGAAAACCGCTTAGAGTGCAATTGAATATATGATGCAAGTGTTTTAATGATTATAAATAAATAACCACAGAATCAAAGCAAACAAATTAATTTCCAATAATTATTGACAATTAAATAACCACAATAAATCAATCATAACTGCAATGCATATATGTAATCCAACATAAAACAGTCAATTACATAATCTAATCACAAGATTACAAATATGTAATTAAAGTTTACACAATAGAAAGGATTTCTAAATCTTGAAATACCCTGCACATGTTCAAACATAGATTAAGACTAAGAAAACTCCCCTAACGTTTCTATGAGTTTAAGCATTGTCCTCCATCACCAAGAGACTAAGGATTTAGCCTCTCATTATTTCAAAACCGCAACTACCATCACATGTATATTCTACCATGGTAGGAGTGAAAATAGGTATGGAAATATGGAGAAGAAGGTGATGGAAGTGGTTTGAATGATTTGGAATTGCAAAAAACAGTGTAGAAATGTAGGAAAATGGAAGATGGATGAATGAAATGGGTGGAGGGTTGAAAGAGAGTGTTCCAACCTCTGCCCCCTCAAATCTACTGCATGAGGGATGGTTTAGGTCATGGCATCAGTTTCCTCATATAAGCAAATGGAAAATGACTTAATTCAAAATACATGGTTTCACTGATAAGCTCTAAGGTCGCGATTTAATAATGTGAGGTCCCAACATGTAGCTATGAGGTCGTGACTTAAGATAGTGAAGTTGCAACTTGACTCTTTAGGTATTTCATTCTTGATTCAACTCCAAAACGCACAACTGTTTCAACATACATCCAAGTCATGACCTGATACAGTCAAGTAGCGAACTTAGAGTGGTAGAGGTCTCCTCGAATTATTTTTGGATCTTGATGAACTTGTGGCTCCATAAATGCTCCATGTTTAGTCTTTAAGTCTCCTCCAAATGCCTAAAAATATAAGCAAAGAGCTTTTAGCGAATTAAACAAATTAAAGATCAAGGCATTTTTAGTTTGGATGAGACAATAGACTCTTTTATCCCTAAATGTAGCAAGATGCAATGCATAATCAACATAATCAAGAAACATATAAATGCATGCAAAAGGAGGGTAAAAGTGTAACAAAACATCATAAAAACACTCGAGAAACCATGTAAATATTAGGTTCAATCAGTTCCCCTCTCCTCTAATTTTTCAAACCAAATGGGAGGAAGGGGTCATTTTTTCATCCCTTCCATCCCCCTTGTAACATCCTAATTTTTCTAGGGTTTGAAGAGTTAAATTGTGGCTTAGGATTCATAAATTAAATGTATGAGATAAATTACAAGAAGTGTTATAAAAAATAATATTAATGAATTAAAAAATTTATATATAATGATAACTAAAATATATTATAGATACTATTGATTTGATTCTTTTTTAAAATATATATATCATTTTGATGATGGAGCTCAAACCCTAGCCTCTCTCATGTACATATGACCTTTCTCTTTTCACTCCACTCATACCTAGCGACACCGCATGCACCACAACACTACAAGAGGTATTCTTCCTCCTCTTTCACTTCTTTATATCAATCACCCTTTTTCCTTTAGCATCTTATTTTATTGTCATATCTATAATAACTTTTGCTTCTCTATTGCCATGTGTTTACTTTTCCATCTAACATTGTATCACATACTTCTGCTCAAGTCCCTTCTCTCCCTTTCATGTAGTACATTTTGTCAAAGTTCAAAGCTTTTGAGTATATTTTTCTAATTATTTATTTAGTACCTCACAAACTCCACACTCCCTGATCCCTATTGTGCGCCACTATGAGTGTGTTTTATTTAGTCCTCCTTTATGAACTCTTTTGTCTTTCACATAAGTTCTAGTGAGTATATATCTTGAGGCTTTAGAGTAATATTAGAGTTCCTATATAGTACTGTTTAGTGATATATGTTGATAGATATATATATGTCTATGATCTTGTTGACTCTCATTGAGAGTTTTGGAGTAACTTTGCATAATTACCAATGAGCTAAAGAGTATCAGGTAACTCTAGAATTCTCCCATATATATGTAAATTGTATATTATTGTATTGCAAATGACTATTTCAAATTCATTATTATAGGAACTGAATTATGTGTATATATTTAAAGTGATACAATAATTTAATTTACTTATGATTAAATTTTGGACTTGAGCTCTATACCTTTGGTAGGGTATACATTAGTAGCAAAATGCTTATTTAGACCATCCATTTTAGAACGCATTTAAAGGATAAGGTCTAAAAATATAACTGGTGGTATTTTTGTAAATAAGAGTATAAATTTTTAATCATTTAGGTGCATATAAAAGGAGCCTATTTTAGGTCTAAAAGATTGTGTTTTTAGACCACACCTATAGTTGAGGTTTAACGAGAGGATCTTTTAAACTACACCTCTCATATATGGTCTAAAAGTATAATTAAAATTTTAAATCTTTTACACCACACTTTAGTTGGTGTGGTCTAAAAGCTTAAAAATGTTAAGCTTTTAGACCACATCTCTGTGGATGCGGTTTAAAAGTTCTTAAAATTCAAAATTCAAACAACACAGTCTCCCTCATTCCTTTCCCTCTCTCTTTGTCCAATTATCTCTTCCCTACCATCTTTCTCGACTCTATCTCGTCCTCCTTGTCCTTCTTCATTTTGCTTCCCCCACCCCAAAAACTAGAACCCTCTTCTCTTTCTAAACTCATCAACCAGATATGGGAAGCTCTGTTTGTGTCAAAGAAGTTGTGCTAGCAACCCCTTTTGCTTCAACACCTTCTGCTGTTCTTTAGCTCTCTACTCTCGATTCATAGCTCTTTCTTCATCACACTATCGAGTATCTTTTGTTGTTCTAATAAGTGGATGATGAATCAGAAAAACATTAGGCTCATCAACACCACAAGACCACTTTTAGTGGTAGGCATAAAAATGAGACACACACACGCACACGCATACACACTGTTTTACCATTGGCTGCTACTCGAATGGTTCTTTAAGAGTTTTCTTCTACCTCTTACTACCCTATTGAAAAACACATATGCATATTGTATAATTATAATATACACACATCCAATGAATAAGCGTTTGACTTTATATCCTAATCACAACAATTAGTTAAGGGTATTGATTCCACAACTGGAGCATTACGATTTTATTCCTGCTTCTACTATAATTTTATTCCTCCTTTGTTGGTCCAACTCATGTGGCTCAAAGATGGTTCCGCCGCCGACCATCTACGAAGTTGGAGACCACTACTCAAGCCATGGGCCCAATGATCCTCCTTGAGTTCAGTCGAGTCCCTAATCTCTGCAGGTTCATGACTCAGGCTTCCATTGACTAGAAGCCACCAGCAATGACGAAGAGTGAGAGATCTAGGCAGGCAAGATGAATTCTTTTTAAGAAAAAGGTAAATTTTTAGACCGTATATAAGGCTCCTGACTTTCTAAACTTCTCTTATATAAACCATATTAAGATGCGGTCTAAAAAATCATTTTTGTGCTATCTGAAAAGGTTTTTTCCTACTAGTGATACCTTAAGTACTGGTGAGCTTGGGACTTTCCAGCTACATGGATTAGTTCCTGTTGGACTTTGTGTTAGCCTATATCTTTAGTCAATGGAATAAGGATAGACGGTGATATAAGTGAGGTTTATAATGCATATGTTCATCTGTATTGCATGTTGTATAGTTATGAGTATGACATGTATGGAATAAAATAAATATTTGTATGATATTTGCTTTAATATGGAATTGGTGACATGTGAGTTTATTTTTATATTCAGGATATATATACATATACATATATATATATTTAGTTCTTATTTAAATATATATGGTTTGATTGTATATGTTAGAAATTACATTAGTTTGACCCCCTTATTTTAACATTTTTCATGAGTCAAATAGGAATCAAAGGAAGACACAAAAAGGGAGTGAGCTTTGAAAGGCTCTGTCGTGCTCCTTGAGTACTTTTATCGCTTTATATTTCAATTGCCATGACATTAAAAATTATGTTTAAGTCATATAATATTTTTAGTAAACATATATTACATATAAACAACTTTTGATTTAACATTTGAAATTATAATTTGAAAGTGTGATTTGGCTTGTGTATTATAGACAAAGTCTCTAAGCCTAAAAGTGATACTTAACAAATTGAACATTAAGTATATATGTTATTTGGAAGGGGTGCTACACTCCCCCCAACCAAACATAGCCAAAGATGATGACAAGCATTGTGAAGAGAAGAGCATGTGAGTGAGAGACTTCATACGTGTTCTAGTAATCCTGAACCCTAGCCCCCTTCTCAGATTTCATTTGAAATAAAGGAGGGAAAACTATTTTTTTCTTATTTCCATTTAATATAGCCTGGTTCCATGTAGATATAGTCTACGATAAAGTATAATAATATCGTCTAATCCATGTAGCTGACTCCACTTAGTGGGATAAGGGTTTTATGATTTTAAGGGACCAAATGTCTAATTAGACGATATTATTGTACTTTATCGTAAACGCATTTCTAAATTTTTCCTCACTCTTTTTCATTCACGACGGAAAACAGAGCAGAGGCGAGAGAGTGAGAGCTCGTCGTGTGGCCGTGAAACTCGCCGGAGGAAGGGGCCGACGGCACATTCAAGCACTGATTTAGGTTCAGGTGAGTCTCCTGGACCTTACTCTACCCTTAGTTTCTTCAATCTCTGCCATTTTGGGTTCTTGGGGAGAGATTAAAGTTGAGTAATCAGAGGTAAAATGAAAAAATCACTGATTAATCTGGTTGTAAACCTGATATTTGAGTTTCTGTGAGCCGAATCAAGCCATGCATGTGAGTTTTTTTGGCTGTCTGGACGCTCAAACTCGCGGGTCACTGTCCATGCGAACAGTAACCGTCTCTTCTCCGAATTTTGGCCAAAAGAATTAGGATTTTGTGGTTCTAAAGTGGTATTCTGTTGTCTGTAGGTGGTTTTAAATTAAAATAATGGTTTGCATGTACTGGGTTTGATAAATCGAAAGCACAGACTTTTGATTTATGCGGAATCACCCTCATCTTTTTGGAAAATCTGGGAAGGAAAGGAGATAATGATTATGTAATATGTGTGTGTGGGTGTAGGTGTGTGTTTAACGAATTTGTAAGCGTGTGGTGCTATGTTTTTTTTTTTTTTTTTTTAAGAATGGAAACAGAGTAACTTTCGGTTCCCTGAGACCAAATTGTGGGGGTCCTCTAAAATTAGGATTTATTATGGAAGCTGAAAAAAAAATGAAGAGGGACTTTGCTGTTTAATACCTTTGGATGCTAAATAAGAACTTAAAAGGATGTAGATAATAGTTGCCATATTTTTCCTGTCAAGAATAGGTACTAGTCAGATTTTATAGGATGTTTATAAAGCTGGAAAATTTGGTTGTTTGGGTGCTGGAGGTTTATAAAATGTTGAGCATGGTGCTGCTTAGATTGCCAAAAATGTTGAAAGGGAATAAGTGATGTAGCCATTACTTACATAAGAAATGAGGTTAATAATGAGAAACTGTTTGGAACCATGGAAAAAAACATTTCAACTACTTGAAATGGGTTTCTCTGAGAGTAAAGTACCATCAGCAATTGAAAAACTTGGTCCTGAGGCTCCTATATTAGAGCTTGCATACTGTATTGTAAATGGCATCGATTATGTTGTGCATAAGTATCCCACCGCCTCTATTTCATGTTCTGTGAGGATAAAAAAGGAAGAGTTAAATGACACAGAAGTAAAAACAGCATTTTGGCCATGAACCTTCACTGTTAAGGGATATTTTAAAAGCTTCAATTTAGTATTAGAAAGATGGTAGGAGGTTCGTGGAGTAACATACACATACGCACAGAAACTGATTGAAGTGAATAAATTGATAGTGGTGGTTTAGCAATGTATTTGAATCTGGTTTTTTTTTTTTTTTAAAAGGAAGAATAAGATTATTGAAATCTACGAGTTCAAGATTTACATGGAGTAGCTTTGAGGTTGAAAAATAAGTTTTGGAAGCTGGAGAATGATTTAAACTTGTTTTTTTCTTGTTGGGCAAGGAGTTCAGTGGGAAGAGTTAATGCAACAGATTCCTTGCAGGCAGTGATTTGAGGTTGCAAGAGAATGAGAAGAAAAGAGAAGGGGTTGCTCTTTTATGTGGAATAGTAATATTGCCACTGTTTTGAGGTTCCTAAATGATAATAAGTTAGTGGCTGATAGAACCCAGAAAATCAACAATGAAATGATGACTGGAATACATTCAGTATCCTCTTAATAAAAGGGAAAATGAGAGAATACAAGTTAAGGAATTAAACCACGAGAGAAAAAAAGAACCAAATGGCCTGGTATTCGAGAGACCAGACCCTCTCTCCTCACTTCACTTAGGAATTGCCTGCCTCCCTACGCTGCTCCCCTTCTCCTTAAACACTCACCCCCACTATCTAACAAGTCAGAAAACTGTTATACCCCATTACATTCCCCATGTTGCCCCTCTTTGTCCTCAACCTCATTGGGCCTTGGGTTCTTCTTAGCTCTCCTTTCATAAGTCCTATCCCAATATTTGTTGGGCCTAATATCTCCACCTTCTGCAAGTTGCACCTTGTCCTCAAGGTGGAAATCTGGAAAATGAGCTTGAATGTCTTCAGCACTTTCCCAAGTATTCTCGTAGTTGGGCAAATCTTTCCACTTGATCAACACTTGCAAGTCCCCAGTTCTGGTTCTGCGAACATCCCTCAGAGCCTCGGGTTGAATCTGCAGCTCCATATCTTCAGAAAGGCAAGGAGGCAGAGGTTGCATGATGACAGAAGGTTTGGGGGCTTTCTTGAGTTGAGACACATGGAAGACATCATGAAACTTGGCGGATGATGGTAATTTTAGTTTGTATGCCACAGGTCCAACCTTGTGAAGGATTTCAAATGGGCCATAATATCTTGGGGAGAGCTTCTCATTGAGTTTTCTAGCGAGAGATTTGAACCGGTAAGGTTTGAGTTTCAAATAAACTGCTTCGCCAACCTGATACTCCACCTCCCTTCGACGCTTATCGGCTTGCATTTTTATCTGTGATTGGGCGCACTCCAACTGGCTCTTAAGTTCCTCAAGCACACTGTTCCTGGCTTGCAGCTGTTGCTCAACCTCCTGCACCTTGGATGATTGATCTGTCCACTTGAGGAGGAGTGGGGGATCCCTCCCATACAAGGCCTTGAAAGGAGTTACTCCCATGGCTCCATGATAAGTGGTGTTATACCAATATTCAGCCCAAGGCAACATGCGAGCCCATCTCCTTGGAGTATTGCCAGCAAAGCATTGTAAATAAGTCTCTAAATTCTTGTTAACCACCTTTGTTTGGCCATCAGTTTCTGGGTGATAGGAAGAGCTAAATTTGAGAGACTATCGCACATCCTTCCTTATGCCGACCACATTAAGCCACGTAGTCCTACACATCCTTCCTCATGCCGACCCAATAGACTATCGCCGAGAGCCTCTTGTATGTTCTCAAGTACCCGGAGTGGCCCCCCATAGGAGAATCATGGAACTCCTTGATCAATTCCTTAGTTTTGGAAGAGTGGCGAGGGGGAACCAATTTTCCTTCAAAAAATAACACCCCCTGTTTCATAGTGAAGCCCTTTGGTCCCTCTTCAGCTCGTATTAGCTGCTGTACAATCCCCTTCAAGGTGTCGTCCCTGGAAATCTCATTTTCCAATTCTGCCGCACCCTCGTATTGCCATAATGACACAACCTGTAACTCTATGTCAAGCCCCTATTTGGATAATGCGTCTGCAACCCGGTTTTCTCGCCCGGGTTTATATTGGATCTCAAACTTATAGCCCATTAACTTGGAGACCCATTTTTTTTTTTATCAGGAGCGATTATCCTTTGGTCCAACAAGTACCGCAGAGTCTTCTGGTCAGTCTTGATCACAAACGGTTGACTAGTGAGATAATGCTGCCATTTTTGATAGCTAACACAATGGCCATGAGTTCCCGCTCATAGACCAAACTTTGTTGGTGGTGCTCAGACAATTGTTGACTGAAATAAGCAATAGGCTTCTCCCGTTGCATCAACACCGCACCTATGCCCCTGCCCGATGCATCCGTCTCCACCTCAAAAGGCAAACTAAAATCAGGTACCGCGAGGACGGGAATGGTAGTCATGGCGGTCTTGAGCTCTTCAAATGCCTTGTCAGCCTCTGTATCCCAATGGAAAGAATCCTTCTTGAGCAATCGTGTCAAAGGGGTTGCTATTTTGCCATATCCTTTGACAAATTTTCGATAATAGCCTGTCAACCCGAGGAACCCTCTCAAAGCTGAGCTTAGTAGGTCGCGGCCATTGTGTCATGGCTGATATTTTGGAACGGTCAGCTTTTACCCACTCCACAGAGATGATGTGCCCCAGATATTCAATCTGCTACTGTCCGAAAACACATTTGGCGGGGTTGATCATCAACTGGTGCTGTTGTAGTAAACTCAACGTCATCCGCAAGTGCTCTTGGTGGGTCTCCCTATCCTTACTATACACTAAGATGTCATCAAAGAAGACAAGTATAAACTTCCTTAGGTGCTCTCGAAAGATGTCATTCATGAGAGACTGGAATGTAGAAGGGGCATTTGTCAAATCGAAAGGCATCACCTTGAATTCATAGTGACCATCATGAGTCCTAAATGCAGTTTTAGGCTCATCTCCCTCCTTGATGTGGATTTGGTGATACTCGGACTTCAAATCCAATTTGGAGAAAATGGTTGCGCCCCCCAATTCGTCTAACAGCTCGTCAATGGCGGGTATGGGATATTTATAAGGGATCGTGATACGGTTGAGAGCTCTGTAATCTACAAAGAACCGCCAGCTCCCATCTTTCTTCTTGACCAAAAGGACTAGGCTCGAGTAAGGGCTAGTACTGGGCTGTATGATGCTGGCCAGTAGCATCTCCTTGATCATTTTCTCGATTTCAGATTTTTGGGTGTACCCATATCGATAAGGTCTAGTACTTGTAGGTTGGGCCCCCTCTTTGATGATTATGGCGTGGTCACGAGCTCGACGAGGTGGTAACCCAGTGATGGGCTCACATACGGCAGGGAATTCCTTCAAAATTTTGGCCATGGTATTATCGGACTTCGATGACATAGTGTCGCCGTCAGCATCGATGGCCCGCAGCTCTAAAAGATAACCGACTCCCTCAGTTCGAATATCCCTTTTAATGGAAGAAAGACTACTTTGGGATTTA
The DNA here is from genome assembly GCA_006871305.1 of Vachellia collinsii. NCBI lineage: Eukaryota > Viridiplantae > Streptophyta > Magnoliopsida > Fabales > Fabaceae > Vachellia > Vachellia collinsii. Next base: position 26,132 of record QFDD01000706.1, read on the forward strand.
GTGAAAACGGGATCTCCTCTGAGACACACCCAACATCGCCCCACCTTAAGCTTCATGTACAGCTGGTGCCAATTCATTCGTGTTTCCCCCAAGGATTCCAACCATTCAACTCCTAGCACCAGGTCGACGTTACTGAGGGAAAAAGGGTTGTTTAATCGCCAACCCCTGAATTTCCAATGCAATCTCGGGGCACTTTTGATCCGAGATGGTTTTATGACCATCCCCCACAGTGATGGAGTAGGGCCTTACTTCTGTCGTCGGGATGCCCAGGTCTGTCACAAGCGTGTTGGTAAAAAGGGTAAAAGGGTTGTTTAATTGCCAACCCCTGAATTTCCAATGCAATCTCGGGGAACTTTTGATCCGAGATGGTTTTATGACCATCCCCCACAGTGATGGAGTAGGGCCTTACTTTTGTCGTTGGTCTGTCACAAGCATGTTGGAAACAAAGTTATGGGTGGCCCCACAATCAATCAGCACTAAAACGTCTCTGCCACACGTCTTCCCCTTCATTTTCACAGTCCTTTGTCCAGTAAGGCCAATCGCAGTTGTCATGGATAGCTCAAGAGAGGTTAAGTCCTATGCCTCCCCACATCGGCTATCATTTTGGGCTGAGCCCTCCCCCATCTCAAACTCGCCTGAGTCCTCCTCCAAGACAAGCAACTAGAGCTTCTTACCTTTGCACTTGTGATTGGGCCTAAACTTGTCTTCGCACTTGAAGCACAGGCCCAACTCCCTTCTCCGGTTGATCTCAGCCTCGGACAAGCGCCGTCGTGTTGCATTGCTCCCGCTGGAGCTAGTCGTTGTGGGTGGGGAGCTGAATGTTCTCGGGTGGGGTAATTTCGTATCATCAGTGCCCCATCCCCCACTGGATTTCGCCGGTGTTGACTGCACCTAGCTCCGTAGGGGTTTAGTGGCAGTTGCCCTTGGTTGACCGCTGCTGAATTTGCCCTACTTTGTTGAGGTGGTGGCTTTTTCCACCCGATGCCTTTTCTCTTCCTACTTTTCCTTCACTCTGCTCCTGTCTTACACTTGGTCGGTGAAGTTCATAGCCTGCTTCAAGTTCTGGAGGTACATGAGCTTGACGTCACAACGGACCTCTTCTTTTAACCCATTCATGAATGCTCCCATTAGGACCTCATCTCGCACGTCCCTTAACGGAGCTGACAACTCCTCGAACTGCTCTTTGAATTCTGCCACCAAGTTGTCTTGTTTGTGGGCGAATAACTGTTCGTACTCATCGCCCAACTGGAGACAATGGAACCGGTCAATGATCTCTTGTTTAAGGTTCCTCCATGTTCTTATTGGGGATCGTGTGTCCAACCACTAGTACCACGTCAATGCCTTGCCTTCCAAGCTTACGACAGCTGCATCTAGCCTTTCTTGTTCAGTAATCCCATTAACAGCAAAGTATCGATCCACCCAAAATATCCACCCTAGTGGGTCTTCTCCAGAGAACAATGGTAACTCAAGTTTCCTCATCTTACTCAAATCATGCTCTCTTGTTTCTTCATTGATTCTCCTATGGCGTACCTCCTCATCAACCCTTGGATGATGTTGTTCCTCGGGTGTTTGATTAGGGGGTAGGGTCCCCCCTTGGTCAACACCTTGGTTGCTGCCTTGGTAAAGGGTGCGGATTTCCGGTAGCTGTTCCAGGATGAGAGTCACTGTTGTATCCACTCCATTGAGCTTCTTAGTTGCCTCGGTAAGTTGATTCGTTGTTTCTGCTTGATGCCTCTGGACCTCCTCCATGGTTCGTTCTAAATGTTCTACTCTACCCTGCATTCTAGTATTAGTCATTGCCCAGGATGAGACCGCTCTGATACCAAGATGATAGAACCCAGAAAATCAACAATGAAATGATGAATGGAAATGCGTTCAGTATCCTCTTAATAAAAGGGAAAATGAGAGAATACAAGTTAACAAATTAAACCACAAGAGAAAAAACGAACCTCATGGCCTGGTATTCGAGAGACCAGACCCTCTCTCCTCACTTCACTCAGGAATTGCCTGCCTCCCTACGCTGCTCCCCTTCTCCTTAAACACTCACCCCCACTATCTGACAAGTCAGAAAACCGTTATACCCCATTACATTCCCCATGTTGCTCTTCTTTGTCCTCAGCCTCATTGGGCCTCGGGTTCTTCTTAGCTCTCCTTTCATAAGTCCTATCCCAATATTTGTTGGGCCTAACAGTGGCTCAAGTGTTAAAGTATGATTTGAGAAAAATAGTCACCATGGAAACTGAAATTTTGTGAAGTTAAGCTTGAAGAAAAAAGCTTGATGTTTTCTTGGTGATTAAACATTAAATTTTAATGATGATAGCAAAAGGGGAGATTAATTGAGGAAGTTTGAATTGAGAGATGAAATGGTTCTAGGCCTAGAAGTTGTTATTGTTGGGAATGGAACTTGAATTGAGGTGCTGATATGAATACACACGCATTTTTTTTTAACTAAAAGACCATGGACGGATGTGTGTTAACAAAGATATGTATTTATGTGTGTGTATGTGTGTAAACTGGAATTTGGATTAAAGGATTGTGATTTTTGCCTTTTAGTGTTTGTTGAATTGGATTATTTGAGAATAATAGCTGCCATTTGTGTTTGAGGAATCAGTATTTTGCTTTAAAGTAAGCAAATCTGGTTGTAAGTGGGTGAAGTATAAATAATTTGGAAACAAAAGTGATTGAGTTTTAAATTTGAGCAGCTATATTTGAGTGGATTTTTAATTGGCCAAATGGTCTTTGTTGACCATGAACACTTATTATAAGTTTTAAAATAAGTCCTAGAACACATTATTTGGATGCTGGATTGTGTTATGAATTTTTAAAAATTCATACAGAAATCTGGAAAAATGGAAAAGTTGTTAATCAAGCAACAACTTTAGAGCACTGAATTTAATACTTTGGGTTCACTCATAATTTTGAATGGTAATTTTTCTTGAAAGAGGATATAAATAGCTTCAAATAGAAGCTTAAACCACTACATTTGGAGTTTTATGGAATAAGTTATGAATTTTTAAAGTTTAGCTCAGAAAACTGGAAAATGATGTTTTCCAGCGGAACATTAAGCATTTTCGCTGGGTTTTGTGCTACAATGTTTGAGCTTTGATGCTGAAGCTTATTTTTTCCTTAATGTAGGATGAAAAGAGCTTTGAGTAGAGCTTTGAATCACTGCATTTGGGATTTTGTAGATTAAGTTATAATTTTTTCAAAGCTCAATGCAGATTTAGAAGTTTTAAGAATGCTGATGGAATCTTTAGAAAGTTATAGAAATCTTATTAAGAGATTGATCATGAGAGATCACAATCAAAAAGAGATTCCTTTCCTTATACTTGGATGAAGAATTTCCAAAAGAGAATTACCCAAAAGGGAATAAAAGAAATAAAAGTAAGTGTCAGTGATACAATTAAAGAGTCAACATAAATGGGATAGAATTTGGGAAATAGGAATGAAATTCAAATTCTATCAAAGTTATTATATATATAGTTGATACATATCTTTATATGTATATGCAATGTCTAAGACTTGACATTTGCCCGAGCCCACCAAAGAAGTGAAGGAGGAAATCCAGAGAAGGTAAAATGGGAGAAGGAGACAGGTAGAAACTTTTTTTATCTTAGTCTTATGTATTTAATTCTACATGCTTGTTTGTACCATATTTGTTATACGTAGTGGTGAAGTCCTTTGGGAATGTTTTTGAAGTTCTATGGAATACCTTCCCATGGGCCACCTTTGAAGGGGTGTTATGTGAATTGATATTTGTTGATGATCATGTTAGATATCAAGCTGTTGATGTGTGACCCTATGATGTATGCCGTCATTGTGTAATAATGTGGTTTGTTTTTATATGATTGTGAATTATATATATAACTATATGATATACTGTAGTTTCTAACTGAGATTTTCGAATCTCACCCTTCCTTTCAGTAATATACAACTAAGGTAGGTGTGACAACTAAGGTGGCTTTCGGGGCAAGAGGTGGCCGTGCACAAAGGATTAAAAGGTTGGAATTTGAAGAAGGAAATAATGAAATTTTATTACTAGTTTGAAGAAGTTTATTATCTATTTGGTTTGATTAGTCTTGTGTGGCTAAGTAGGGTTTGGTTTATATATATGTATGTGTATTTGTAAGTATGTAAAGTACTTGTGGGAATGTAAAAGTCCGCAAGGGAAAGGAAGCTGGAATCCTCACATGAGCCATCACAATGACAGCCAATATTGGAGACTAGCTTATAACTTGGAATTTACAAGCATGATTTTACATAATGGTCTGAGCCTGAATTTAAAAGATTAATTGAGTTGAACCAAGAGACCTAGGATCAAACCTGGCTCATTTGAATTCTTGAAAAATAGCTTTATCCAAAAGTTGTTGTAAAAAGTTTAAAATTTTTTAGGATAGCCCATTTTAATTATCCTATGAAAGTGATGTTTATAAAATGAACAACTTTTGTCACTAATATAACTACACCTATGGATTGAGGAGTTTAGAATGTGCAGGATTTTGTAAGGGGTGTGACATTCTGCATACTATGTAACAACTGAGAATGTGTATGGAATTAGAGAGACATGGATTAAAATGCATCTTCCAGCTACGTAGACATATGTAGGGAATCCAATACGTTGACACTCTTGGTGCTTACTGAATAAATTAAATAGACATGAGTGTGTGAGTTTGTTGTGAAGTTGTTATTACAGTTTTAATAGTTTTATAGTTTTCTTTTTTTCTTGGTTATGTTGCATTCTTGTTTGTCCTTTGTTTCTGTAAAGTAATTAGGGATGAAAGACGTGCAGCTGTTCCGATCTTAGATGACTGGTTAAGTTTCGTGATTCCTAAAGAACAATAATAGATTCCTTTTTTATGATTAAAATTCTTTACTCATCAATTTTGATTTGTCAACAATTAGCTTCTAAACGTAATTTACCCATTGCCATTGTTCCTTTTGTCCCTTTATCCACTATTCATTCAGTTTGAAGTTGTATTCTAGTATGAAACTTTGTTATTGCTATCTTCATAATTAAAAATAAATGCCCTTGGTTGGTCCAGACATATGGCTATCATCCTGAATACATTATTTTAGCGACCGGTTGTCATATCTTGTTCTAATATGCTGACCTACTTATATTTTTTGCTTGTGTAGTCATACCACCTGTGAGATTGGGATTCTCAAAATCATCTCCTGCCGATTTATAACCTAAGAATGTGACTTCTCTCAAATGGATTATCGCAATATCTGATCCGGTGGGTGAATTATTGACAGCCATCTTTGCTTTGCGGACAAACATCTTCCCCCTAGTCTACATGAAGCTTGTGAGTTTCTTATACTATGTGTTTGTTATTTTGTGCTGTGGCAAAGTTTTGTTTACAATATTTATGGATGATTTTCCTTTGGTTTGAAGTTTGTGTTTTTATGAGTTTTCTGCAGACTTGTTTGAGCAAAGGCAGGGGCTTTCACTTCCCACCATGTCATATGCTGAATTTTTGTGGGCTCAGGATCTTATTGGATTGCCCGCTTGACCTTTCAGGTCTCAGTGTGTTCTCTCCTGTACCCGCTGGATTTATAGCCTTGCCCAGCAAAGAAAGCAGCAACTCTCAAACCTTTGGGTCTCTAGGCCTAGAAGTTGAGTCTGACAAGGGGCTTGAAATGGAAAAGCTCCTTGATGCTAATGGTTTAATTTGTGCAGAACCTTGGTACAAGTCTGTTAAGAACTTGCATCTGTGGAACTGGTGTTCCATTGATGTTATATTGATTTCAAGACCTATGGGTATGCTGGGGTTACCTTTTCTTACTCGAACGAAGGGTTTTTCAGCTAAGGTACCCTTATTGATGCTTTTCTATTCACATTTAAATATTGTCGCATGGTCTCATTTTTGTTATACTCTACTCAAATTTGATAGATTTATGTAACTGAAGTATCGGCAAGATTCGGCCAACTTATGATGGAGGACCTTGTATCAATGCATGCAGAGTTAAGGCAGATTTATGGACCAGAGGAATCTAACTTCCCTCCATGGTTGAGACAGGAAGGGCTTGAAATGCTTCCTTCTGAGTTGAGAGAAATAATTTATGGCAAAGATGGAGAAGACCTAGGAAGTTGGATGCCGCTGTATAGGTAGTTGAACCTGTCCTTTAATTAGTTATGATGCATTTATCATGCATTATGTACCTGAAACTGAAGACTAGATGTTTGATGTAACTGTTTAAAGTTTGGCTCACCATAGCAGTCATAGTTTCGAATGTTTTAATAAATCTAAACGACTGGAGGTTGGTTATTTGAAAATGAGTCAAAAAGCACTCCCTCTCTATTCAGGGGAAGATATATATAAATATATATCGAGTTAACTCTCATTGCTGAGTGCATCAGTTATTTAACTTTGATATTACTCATTTGTAGTATGCAGTTATTTTTGCATTCTATCTGCATGCATGCTGCACTAAGGTGTTGCTTTTTAGGCTTTTGTGCTACTGTTATTGGTTATTTTCACTTTATTCATGAAGACAACTATTGCAAAATTTAGTTGTCTAGGCTATAACATGGAGATTTCTCAGTGCAGCAGATGTGAAGGATTGCATGCTAAAGGTTCAGACACTTAAATATGCTGAAGAAGCCTGCTATAATGGCACGTTAATTATAAAGGCATTGAGTTCCGGTGTAGAATTTGGTAGTTGTAACTGGAATTTAAGTGGTCCAAAGGGGGATGTTGGCTATATTTCATGCTCCAGCTTCAACTCTACTCATGCAATGAATTTTGACTTCCGAAGTCTACAAGGGACTCGTCTATTAATTTATTCAGATTTCTCATCCATGAGTGTTGCACAAGATGCTGGGGATGACAATAATTCCTCTAAACCATCTGTTAATGACTCATTATTTCTCAGGTATGAGTTTTGAGTTTTAACATTTTGTTCTTCAGTTTCAAAATCTTGTCCAAGCATTTCAATTATTACATTTCTGTAATTAAGCTGTCCTTTTGCAGTCAAGGTGATGAAAATTTGTTATTAAATTAACTTTGATAGTGGTAACAATAGCAGCTCTGTAGAACAAGCAGAATGCTTCCTCAACTCTGGTGAAAGTTTAGAAGAAATGGAAAAGCTGGTTTTCATATCTTCCTGTGCTATTGAGTGCGTCAAAGGTGGTGGTTCAGTGCTGATTCCAGTTAGTCAAATTGGAACTCTTCTGCAGCTTTTGGAGCAACTCATAGCTTCGCTAGAATCTTCAGCAATGGAGGTACACTTTCTTCTTTTGAATGTTTTAAAGTTGAAATATAAAGATCCTAAACCCCACCAAAATAGGAACAGTAGTTGTTTGTCTTTGATAAGCCTTTCTTTGAAGTTTCTTCTCTCCTTTAAGACAGCATACCCATGTGAGCAACACAAGGCAAGCTGAGTGTGTTTCGCGGATTCCTTGCTTGCTGTGCAACTTTTGTAACACTAACCTTGGAGTGTTAAGGAGAATAGAAAATCAATAACCAAAATACATTAGATTAAACCTGAATATCTTCTGTCAAATGAACGAATATGTTCTATTGTTCCATTTATTCTGTATTCTTGTTTCTAAGAGGTTCTGACCTTTGCCCCTTGCCACTTGCTATTGCTCGCTAAAATCGCATTTTTGCTTCTTCACTTTATTTGCCCTTCTAAGTTCTAATTGTCAAGGGAAAATCAAAGTCTCATCATTAATTTTGTCTAACGAACTTAGATGGCATTGGTTAATGGTTTGTAAAGTTTCGTTAATATTGCTTAATCAAATACATCTCGTTAGTTAGAGATGAGAACCATTCCAACTAACTTTTTGGGTTGTTGGTCCTTGTCACGATGTCATAGTTTTTTTATCAAGTCCTCAAGAGTTTGACCCTGCCAGCACTATTCATAAATTAAATTGAATTGAATTTCAGCATAATGTAATATGGGCTGGTACACATCCACACTTCAAACTATGCTTATTAAGTTGCAAATATATTTGTTTGTAGGTTCCAATTTATATAATTTCTTCTGTGGCAGAGGAATTACTGGCATTCCTTAATATAATACCAGAATGGCTTTGCAAACAGCGACAAGAAAAGGCAAGACACTTAGTACTTAAGAATTTGTAAACGTTGCACTTGTATACGTTCTTTTTAAACATATTTGTGAAGTTATCTGCATAATTGGATGCTTAAAACTTTAAATAACTTCACTTGGTGATGCAGCTATATGCTGGGGAACCATTGTTTGTGCATGCCAATCTTATGAAACAGAAGAGGCTTCATGTGGTTCCAGCTATTTATTCACATAAACTCCTGTAAGTTGTCTCCCTTGTCCCTTCCTCTCTGTTTTGGAGCCAACTAGTGGTGGAATGATGATTTTCTTATCAATCTGTAGTGGTTTTGTCCTTCCTAGACCCAAAACCATGCTGGTTGTAATTTTCAACGCCTTCTGGAAAAAGAAAAACTCATTTTGAACTGTAGTCATTAACTTGAAAAAAGTCATGAGAAGAGCTTGAAAGAAACTGATGTTCTGTTCTTAGAATGAATTGGCAGGAGCCTTGTATTGTATTTTCTCCTCATTGGAGTCTGCGGCTTGGTCCTGTTGTTCATTTGCTTCGACGTTGGTGTGGGAATCCAGAATCTTTACTTATCCTTGAGGTGCTAATGCATAAAATTACATAATTTTTTTTCCCTTTTGCGAAGTTTGTTCACAATTTTTCTTTTTCCTCAGAGTAAAATTTGATATATTTATGTATCTTGAATACTTAGATTTTCTCTAATGAAACCAGGGTAGAGTTGCCTAATTTTGGGCTGAATTTACACTGTTTGCAGGATGTTCTGAATCCTGAACTAGCACTTCTACCTTTTAAGCCAATTGCAATGAAGGTTCTTCAATGTGCGTTTCCCTCTGGAATAGAGTGGGTTTCTCTTTCCCCTACCTATATCATTCAATGTGAACATTAATTTGTGTGTACTCTCTTTGGAAAAGTTGTTTTATTAGGAAGGAAAGGGTAGATAGCCAAAGACATGCTAGAAATAGAAACTCCCTTAAAACAACCATGTCTAGAGCCTCTAAGCAAAGCTGGAAACTCAACCCTATCCCATAAATTATGTGAGGGTGTTGCAAATCTTGAACCTTTAATAGGTTTTAGCTACCTACTACGGGAATGGTGGGTAGCTGTTCCACGCTAGCCCCAGTTTTTTTTTTTTTTGGGGGGGGGGGCGCTTGGGCCCTCCTACCTTGTCACCATCAAGGGGCTAAGAGATGCCCTGATGATTTGCAGCTATAAAAGTAAATGGCCTCATTATCATCTGAGTGGTTAGGGATGTAGCACTTTGAGCTGGTGGTTGGGAGCTTGATACTTAACTCTAGTGTATGGAGCAAACTGATAAAATAACACCCAACTTTGTGTTCTTCTTATATCATTTAGAATATTCACAAGAAAACACGACCATGAATCTTGATTTTCACGTTCAACTACAGCTACCGCCAAAGGAAAGTACTGCTCATTTGGATCACATCCCACTGCTACTGGCAATATTCCACCATAAGGTCCCTTAGAAAAGCATCCATCTAAACCAATGATTGGTCTACATGTTGCTAAAAATCCTAACTTCACAGCATCCAAACAAACATATAGTCTTTTGAATCTTGGTGTTCTATCAATAAAGGGGTGATCTGACAAAATTATGAATGTAGTTTCTGGACTTTTCTAGAGGACCTTATCGTTGTAATCCCACAATCTCTTGTACTCATCTATAAAATCACCATTCATATCTTGTTTTGCACTTCACACCCAGTAAGCCAGCCTTCGGTATGATGTCTCTGCCTTATAATCCTCTTTAATTGTCGATATCATATCTCCAAAACTCTTGTTCTTATTTGTCTTCATTCTGCCTTTAATCTTTCCCAACACCTATTTAGATGAAACATTCCTAGAACCAATTGTCAAGTCACTAGTGCATTGGATTATGAAAGTCTTCAAATGATATGTCATGGAATCTCTCTCGCTACGAACAAATATTAGCCAATCACAACCTACACACTTTATACAACACCACACTATCATTTTCAATGTGCATTGTATCAAACCCAATCATAAGTGAATACTTTCTAAATTGATCAATCGAGGTTCAAAGATGTAGTCTTTACACATCTCATCTAAGATTACACTTCTACCTTCCAGTCACAACATCCTCTTCCAAATCCAATTAAAATTCATCTGTAGATTCTAATGAATCCGTTTAATGATTCAAGGATAGATAGCTTATGTCTTCAACTATTGTTAAGGCATCCACGTTATCTAATGACATGTTCTCTTCTTCAAAATAAGCATGCCCATCTTCCTCACTATTCCACTCATGCTCCCCTATTTTTTATCATATGGTTTGACATCACATAAATAACACATTATATTATAATATTAGTATGAATAAAAGGTAATCACTTACCCATGCTAGATGAAGCATCCTTGTATTTGAAACTTTATATATTCACACTGGGACATAAAAAACAAGACAGATTACACTGAACAATTAAAGGCACATTCTTTTACCATAGGTTATTAAATTCGCACAAAGGGAACAACTGAATAGAGCCAACGTTGAGGAATATGATAACTGTAGGATGACACATTGTTCAAATGACTCAGTGGAACCACTGAAGCTTTCTGCCATATAAAATACAACCACTTCTACCATATATGTTGCACACGATTCCAGGACATATGCTTCTGCCAACTTACACCCTAACAAATAGATCCTCAAGTGGGACCTTAGAATTTATAAAGCATATGGATACATTGTTACAAAGCAAACCTTTCTCCCTTGCAAACATCCATCTGTGGCATAAGGGTCTTTTTATCTCTTTGCTCTTGTCTTCTCTGTCATGTCTGGGCATCTTCTTCGTCGCCTCAGTTGTGTTTTTTCTCGTCTTTGTCCACCTTGGTTGTGTTTGGTTTGCTCTTTGCAAACCCTACCCCAATTGAAAACGATTTCAATCTGCCTTACAGTTTTTCTTTCCAATTTCATATAAATTCTTCATGTATCTGACTTGGCAGCCACATCAGCAATTATTAACAGAGTTAATAACATTTTTTTACACATATTGGGCTGACTTATGGATGATAAGAATCAATTTTTAAAAAAGTGAAACGAATGAGGATTGAGTTTAAAGTGAGTCAAAAGTTATAGATTAAGTCACGCCATATCGAGTCATAATTAAGGAACTGAATTAATTAATCTTGTAGGTAGTTAGCTGAATAAGTTGGAACATTATGACTTTTAGAATGTTTCCAACCTTATAGCTTATTTCAGAGACGTTTGAGTTTGTTCAGATAATTTAAGAGACTTCCCTGAATTTTTTTAATTATTTTCATGTATCTCCAGCTCTGTAAATAAGCTAGCAACCTCTGAAGCTAGTCATTAAGAAATATAACTTGGTTTTATCCCATCTGGAGGTTCTTCTTAATTCTTTGTCTATTAATCTTAGAGTGATACTCTTGCTCTATCTTTCCTTATTATATTTATCTTAATAGTTTGAGTACTGGCCACAAACTTATTTGGGAGGTATCTACCTTTTGCCCTTAATATACCATGAGAAAGGGTAGTCTCTGGTATCGGCAAAAGATACACCTCATCATTTTTCGTTGCATAAAAAGCAAAATATGCAATACAAGTGTCATTTGTAATCCAAAAAAATATTATTCTTTCCAATTTTCCTATCCGTTTCTATTTTGTGTTCCAAATGAGACATGGTCTCTGTTGCACTGTCAATGAGTAAATTTTTCAAGAAGAGGGTGGACTCTAGATGGTGGTTGACGAGTCTGGCTTGCACACCTTTTTTTCACATAAATGTACCATATTCTTAAGATTCTTTTGTGCATTTAGAGATTCTTGCGTATGTGTTTGAACATCTTAGTTTATATATGATGTTGAAAATTTGATCATAGTACTGGCTTCTTTGCAGGTTGCAAAAAGTACAACCTTTGCTGAAGATATTGCAGCCAAAGATAGTTCTGGTGATTTTTATACAACTTATTTGGATACACTTTATATTGACCTTACTTTCTTTTGACTCCTTTCTTTTCTTGTAGTTTCCTGAGGATTTAAGGTCACAGATCAGTTTTTCAAGTGCAAGTTCATTCACGGCATCTTATTACACTGAAGGAAAAACTCTGCAAGTGCCTTGCGAAAAAGACAAGACAGAGTTAAAAATTGCGATCGACTTGGCTTCTCAGTTCCACTGGAAGAAGTTAAAGAAGGAAGACATCAGTGTCTCAAGATTAAAGGGGGAGTTATTACTGGAAAATGCTAAACATCACTTGCTTTTGCGAAAGGAGCAAGACGATTCGTCAAAACAACAGCATTTGCTTCACTGGGGTTCACCTGATATGGGAAGGCTTTTAACAGCACTATCTAAGTTGGGCATTAATGCAACTCTGGAAGATGTTACAAGTAATAATACTGAGTCACAGAGTACCTGCATACTCCATGTGCAGGACCCTCACAGAGCTTTAATTGAGGTTGGAGTGACCAGTACTGTTATTATTGCTGCAAATGAGAATGTGTCTAACCTAATATTTGAAGCTATAGATAGCATTATGGATGGGATTTGACTCAAGTGGCTTTTCTTCCTCTGGTGTTGGTACAGAGTTTTATTTCTAATCTACAACACCTTTTTTGAGGAGAATTAATTTGCAAGTCTTTATAGTTTTTCTTCTTTTTATTAGATCCTATGCTTTTACTCGATTGTAGTCAGATCCTTGTATTTTTTTCCCCTTTTTATCATATCCTTATAGTTTTACCTGATTTTTTATAGGTTCCTGGTTTCAAATGATTGATGAAAAGAGGGGGGAAAAACATTACAAGGGCGCCTCATTAAGAATTAGCTGAAACTATAGACATGGTGAAGAGAAAAAGAATTGCAAGAATCTAATTGAAATCAAGTGAAACTAACAAGGACATAAAAAGAAGTATGGGGATTTGTAAACTAATTTCCCCTTTTTGTCTGGTAAATTTATAATTTGATGCCTTAAAGGTCACTCTTAATTTGGTTCTTCAAAGATAAAATTCTAGCTTACGAAGAGCTTTTCTCCCCGAACGAAATATTACTGCATTAGTTAAAAGTGAGATTTCAGTTTTCACCTTATCGGAATTGAACTCCTAAAATGACAATGGTTTAAATTGAAGTTAAATGTCAACACATACTTACAAATATCTTTCTCAAGAGGTCTTTTTATTTAATAATATGGGCCATAACAAACTCGAGTCTGAAAGTAATAGCACATCTAAACAAACCGTATAAACGTTTAAACACATTTGTATCAAAATATTCAAGGAATTGTTAATAAAGATCAACTGAAAATGCCAACATTAACAGTATAATTTATCTGTTTTGTTTGCAACACTTAACGCTATACCAACTGGATTTATTCATATACCATGTCTTCTAACTTATCACATAAATATCACGCCACAAGGAATATTTACACATTGAATTCATAGGCACAAACAATAGGTTTTGGTCTCAACCTTCACTTCTACAACATATATTTCGAAGTCTAAACCATCAAGCAGTCTCAGATCACCAACGGAATCCAAGTAGAGAGAAGTCTTGACTTTTAAGGCTAGGAAGCATCAAATTAAATCCCAAACAAAGTCATCAAGAACATTATGCATCTCCTGAGGTGTCTCCAGCGACTACATCATCAAGACTGGATTTGTACATGGTGACATGCTCCACTCGAACTTTCAATGGGTTGATTTCGGCTCGAGTTACAATAGGTCTAGTGAGAGAATCTTCATCAACCCCCAACCCAACAATTGAGTCTCTTACAACCTGCTGATGAATCAAGTCAAGAAATTTGAACAAGATATTTGGAATCTCTGGTCTAGAAGTTGGCTTATGAAAAAATAGGAGTTGACTCAATATTGTGTTCTACTTTCAAATTGACTTCATGCTTGTTCAATTTCACTTATTCTAAGTGATTTTGCATTGTACAGGGTAAATATGCATGGGAAGTTGTCTCATAAAATGCTAAAGTTCTGTTTTAAGTGTTCTTGAACTCACCCTTAAACAATTATAAACAATACTTGACCGAGTTTGGACATCAACAGTTGTGAGACTATTTTGTCTTTTAATTGATATCTTTACTGAACCTCTCTAGCTATATTGCAAATATTTACTAGTCACACTGTTGAAATGCCAAGACATTTCTTCTGTTTTTGGCCCAATTTATGAAGCTCTTTTATAAAATATTTTTTCGTAAACTCTACCATACATGCCCTCATTCTCAACTTGCATTCTTAAACTTCATCAACATAATATAGCCAAACCACCATAGAGCTTTATAAGTTATTTCATTGTTAGCTGCACAACATGTCAAGCCGCACTTTGTACTGAAGAGGAACACAGGAAAGGATAAATTCTTCTT
>QFDD01000707.1:0-36705 GCA_006871305.1 Vachellia collinsii
TTTAACGCATATCTTCATCCTGGTGAACCACATAATTCAACTCACTTGAACAATTGCTGTAACAAAAAAATTAATTTCTTTGACTTAAATTTCTTCGTAATCTTCGCAAGATATAATGCAATGGACGTTATAGGGGGGAAACTTCATATTACAGGAGTACAACGAGACAATGTCTAGAATTACAAGGGGACAGACTTTCACGTAAAATGACTTCACGTGATGTGATGCATTTCAAAAGTTGCATCACTGAATTCTCTTGGCGAATAAAAGCTTAAAATCCACTATGGCCAAACCAACAACAGGAAAATGAAGCATGCCTTGTGGTCGAATAACCCTGTCATTCGGGTTCATCTGTCTCAAAAACCTTCCTCAGCTTCTCTTCATCTGATTCAAAAACCTTTCTCGCTTGTTTCAGCTCTTCATTCATGGACAGCAGTTCTGTGCAGCGGTTGAGTTTCGGCCAGTCCTGCAGCGTATAAAAGAATTTGATCCCTCAAAATACGGCAATTACAAAAATATCATGAACCGGCAGAGTACCACACATCTTCACATGATGATGACAAGAGAGAACATGATTCGGCCAAAAAAAAAAAAATAAGACAAGGGAGAACATGAATAAAAAGAAGTTGACGTTGAGATGATTGGAGTTTCGTTGTGCTGAGAGGGAGCTTGGTCCCATTGATTAGGTTAAGTCAATAAGCTCATGGAAGACGACAGCAACAATGACAACATTTTTAATAGTGGTTAATAATCTTTAATGGATTGGTCTAAGACTAGAAGTTTCATTTTGTAGTGACTTAGAGTCATGTTAATTCTAGAGAGTTGTTCCTCGTGCTAATAATTGCATGAGATTTTGATATGACACTATCATGCCCCTGGGTTTTACTTGCCCATGATGAATTGTCTGAACATGATCGGATATTATTTTTACATGACATTAGGCATATATTTTTCACCTGCGTATCGTCATACTTATATCTTTATCAGTTACTCCTTCATTGCAAGCAAAATTTTGTGAGTGTTTATCTGATCTTTCGAAAACATTGAGCAGTTTCTAGGAAGATCCTGATCGTGAAACCTGTGATCAGTTTCTTGCTCAGTTGTAACTGAGAAGAAATTGATTCAAGGAGAATTTTGCAATTTCTGGGCTCATGTTTGATTGCTATCTTAGGCAATCAGCAACTAAAATAACGGGTTTAAGGTGAGGACAATTCATATCAATTTTGGTTATACAGAAGGCACCGTTCTGTCAAGAAATGCTAGAGTTTAAAGCCTACTATAAACAAACAACCCAAGCCAAAAACCCTATATATGCATACTGAGTCAAAAGTTACTGCAACTTATCATTCCCAAACCACGTGTAAATGTTCTTAATCATTTTATATATCTCCTGTAACTTTTGCAGGGGATTATTCTATTGATTGATACTTCTAAATTCCAATGAGTTTATCCGCATTAGCCTCATTTATTAACAGCAGGCATGCCTTTGTAAACTTCTGCAAAGAAGCTATTGCTCACTGCCGATAAAAACATATCAGAATAGCAGGGCAGTATTTTCGAAAGAATCAGATTTAAACTCAAAACTTGTTTCTAGCGGAACAAGTTTCAGTCAACTTGAACTTGGGCAAAATATTATAAACTCGGGCAGGAGTCTCGGTGCATATGAGGGTGTTGTCTTATAAAGGGTTTCTATTTGTTTTTTGGTGCTTCTCGAAACGTCTATGTCATGGATACGATATAATGTAACGAAATACAACTAAAAAGTTTTATGCTCCAAATAAAAGTTTCCCAAGTAAACTCATAGGAAAAAGATGGTACCTTGCGAATCAGATACAGGAAATCTTCAACTGACAGTTTTCCTCTCTGCGAACCAATATCTTGGGCTTTATGTATCTTGAGAAGAGGAAAACGGGAGGAAGAGGAGGAAGAAGAAGAAGAAGAAGAGCATAAGAAAACAAGCCAACTATCTGACATTCATTGAGCAATCAAAGAAAAATACACAGCCTGAGGCAATGCTTACCAGTTCAGTAACATATTCCACAACGATGTCCTCCATGAGTGATACACTTTCAGGCAGTGGCTAATTGTAGAATGGCAGAAAAAACAGACAAATAAATAATAGATAGTAATTCCTACATTTTATTTTTGTTAGGTTTAAACCCTCAATCTATCCACATCCACACACCCATACCCTTTCAGATGGCTTAATTCTTAAATTTTCAATTCACTGAAAATATATATTTCAAAATGATAGATAATAACACTTACATTCGGATCATCTCCAAAACCATACATCATGTGCTGCACTGTAGCAACAAGAAAAAGGGTTGAACAAGGAAAACTCAGATAAATTAAAATGTTTGCAGAACTCACAAGATGGTTCTTACATTCCTTTTGAAAAACGCCTCTTTTGCGTTTGGACGAAGTTTCTGAGGGTTGTGAGGATCCACCAGTTCTGGGTTTAAACGAGGGTCCGGCGGAGGAACTGCTCATTTTTGCCCAAGCTCTGCCGCGTAAGAATCTAGAAGCCAAAAACATATATTTCAATGAGTTTCATTTTCTAGATTTGAAAGGCAAATCGAAAAATAGATCAATCGCGGAGAAGGAAAACGAATAAGATGTGTCGCAAAGACTTGAATCACGAGCAGAGTGAATAGGAAAACTCCAAAACAAAGTGGGCGCTATAGAGATGAGGATAGAACAGGGAAATGCACCAGTTCATGGGCGAGATGGCACTCCAAGGTAGACTTGTGGAAGTGAAACCCTGCCACAACGAGAAAGGGCTACCCTCCAAGCAATACGTGTTGTTTATTACAATCTTTTACGTTGTAATGCCTTTTACAATAAGAAGAGATTATGCAGTTTATAAATTAGTTAAATTAATTTAAAAAAAATAAAAAATATACAAATTTATTTTGTTTTCTAAATTTCTGAAAAAGTTAACTGGGCTTACACTAAATTCCAAAGGTAGTATAATATTATGCTACTGTTTTCTTTGATCACACTTGCATGACACTGGATAAATAATTTAATCATTAAAAATTAAAAATTTTTGCAAGTAAATGAGCAATGTATCATCTGTTGAAAGTTGTTATTGCATATTATTCACTTATTGTAAGCCTTTTTTAATGATGAAATTTTTTGTTTATGACTTAATGATCATTCTCTTTATTTTAAATATTGAGTTCATGATTGTAAAAGTATTTATGTTTTATTTAGTGAAAAATGAAAATGAAGTGAGGTTTGGAAGGGGGGTGGGGGGACAAGAAGTGAGTGAGATCATAGATAACCTGAGCCCTTCATGTACAGCTAAATTTCTTCTAACCCATTAACATTGTCAGTTCCATTAGCTAGATTCCTCAAACCATTCTTACGCGATTGAAGCATGGCTAATCATGAATGATAAATGCCACCTCATAATCAAAAGTATGGCTTTTAACAATGAGAGGAATCACCAAATCAAACATATCATCCTAGGATCGAGGAATTTCTCTGTAGAAGTTCCCAACTATAGTTGATCTGTTGTCCTTTCTAAAGATAAATGGAATAGGGAAGTGTGTTGCTCTGGAATCATACATCCCAAGAGCATCTTCCTGCGCATACATTTCCATGCTCTAATTATTTTTGGGTCTGTTTAAATTAGAAGTTAAAATTAATTTTTCAACGTGTTTATTAAGTAAGTATGTGAAAGAAATTTCATCTCAACTTATTAAATATGATTTTATAACGCTGCAATAAATGTGCATTTTATTTTTACATGTTTTATAGTCCGTTTGAGATGGATTTACTTTATCGTGAAATTGTGAGGATGTTTGAAGATGATGATTATTTGTGGAGGAGGAGAATTCATCTCAATCAAGCATTGATTCCAGTACCTCCAGCATCACGTATTAGAATATATTTTTATAATACTGTATTTGTTTAGTTTTATTATTATATCTTATTTTAATTTTGAATCCTTTGATAGCTTATTTTTTACCTTTTTTTTTCCTTTTAATTCTTGTGTCGTTTCAACTATCTTTTTATCTTAATGTCATTCTTTACAAAGAAAAAAAAAATCTTTGCAACAACTTATCTGTTGAACCAAAAAGTATTGCTCACATTTCTCAAGTATAAAGAAGGGAAAAATATAATTTTCCCTTCTAAAATTTTGGTTAAGTTAAATCAAATTTCCAGTAATTTTTTAAATTCATATGATATTCCATGCTTTACTTTAAACAGTAATATTAATTCATATATAATTTATTTTATTGAAATACCTAAATTATAAAAAAAATTAGGGAAAATGAAGATGATGTCCCGTATAAAAGATTTTACGATTAAATAATTCCACAAAATAGTGTATTTACTGTCAAGTCCCGTTAATAACTCCCATGAGTTGTGATGGAGTTGTTAATAACAACCTCATGGGCTGTGTTAACAATCCCACAGAACTTGATGGTAAATACACGATTTTGTGGAACTATTTAATTATAAAATCCCTTACACGAGACTCCATCATTATTTTCCCAAATAATTATACAGACATATAATTACAATTTAAAAACTAAAAATTAAAAAAATGTTGTTAAGTATATTAATCTTTTTTGGAAAAATTAATCTTTTGGTTCATTAACTTTTAATCCGATTGTAACTCAATCTCTGAACTTTAACTCACTGCAACTCAATCTCTATAGTTTTAACTATTTTATAATTTACTCTTTGACTTTTTATTATATATATGATTTATTTTCTAAAATTTAGGAACTAAATTATAAAATGGTTAAAACTATAGGTAATGAGTTGCAATGATTTAAAGTTCAAGAATTGAGTTACAACCGAATTAAAACTACAGCCTTATTTGGTTCAAAGTAGATGAAGGGAGGTTGAGTTAATTAAAAGTCAGTGATGTAAAGGGAAAGGAGGCTATGTGCTTTGTCTTATTAAAAAGGGGGTCAGAATATATGAGATATTTTAATAATTGTTGTTTGATTCAGAAAAGGAGGTGAATGGAGGAAATTCTAAATTGATAATTATATCCTTATCATTTTATTGATGCTTTTTTTTTCTTTTGTTTATAATATTGGAGAAGTGACTTTTGGTGAGAACGAAACCTTGTTTGGATAAATATTAGAAAAATAACTTTTGATGGAAAAATAACTTTAAAAAAACAAATCTCATTAAATAATATATATATTATTATATAAGAAACCGTAAGATTTTATTTTTTTTAAGCTCAAGGATTGATACTTTGTGGATGTTTGTTCAGGAGATGAAGGAGCAAGTAACAATAGAAGGTTGCATAGGCAATCTTGGCAAAGCTTGAGATGGAGTCCAACACCAACATAGCTACTAGTGCTTGAAGAATTGTACAGGAAAGGGTCGAAGACGCCAAACGCTGAACAGATACAGCAAATAGCTTCACAGCTACGTTGTTTTGGCAAGGTTGAAGGCAGGAATGTGTCCTACAAAACGAGTTTGAGCAGAGAACGAAGACGAGGGTGACAAACAGAGAACAATGTTGAGAGTGGAACTGGTGAAAGGGGTAATGATGGAATTTTGTAAAATTGACATAAGTATTTTAGTTAAATTTAAACCTCAACTTTCTCAACCTTCTAAAAAATCCTAATTTTGGAGTTAAAGACAGAGGAGGGAGGGGTGAAAAAAAAGATAAAAATTGGTATAACACCCCTTTTATGTTTTCAATTAAACATATTTATCTCCATCACACCTCTAAACTACCTTACCCACCCCTGAAAGCCCCCAACAAAATGATGCATACCGATACTGAATTACATGAGTTACAATTGATGAGAAGTTGAGAATCAAAACATTAATTTTTCTATTTTTTTTTTTAAATAAAAGGACAGTGTTTCCGTGAAGCACGAAAGGAGTGACTCGAATTGAACGTAGCAGAGTGGAGGCAAACGAAGGAAGAACCCATGGGCACGGCAAATCTGTGATTTGAACAAATTCAAGCCCTAATTCCCATCGCAGACTTCTTCGTTATTTCGTATATCATAAGATCTCTTGCCTGCATCACTTGCTGGGGGAGTACAACTCACGATCGTAGTGAGAACAAATTCGGGCGTCGCATTGCGGTGAGGCATCACGAAATGGGGAATCGACGGTTCACTCAGGTCGCCACCAGTGATGAAGAGGACGATACACCACCTCGCTCACATCAGCAACGACAGCAACATAAAAAATCTACCGTTACGGTGGAAAATCGGTCGAAGCTGCGTAAGAGGAAGAGGATGAAGCTTCCAGAGGAGGAAGACGAAGAGGAGGAGGAGGACGACAAGAAAAGGAAGAGAAAACCAAGGGACAAGGAAAAAGAAGGGTCCGTAAGTGCTGACGAAGAAGAGGAACAGCCGCAGGAGGACGCCAAGCCCATTGGCGATCCTATTAGGTCTTCAGGAAAAGGAAGAGGGAGGAGGAGGCATTACGATTCCTTCGAGTTCGACGGGAACCAATATACACTTGTATGCTTTACTGTAGGCAATAGATTTATTTTCGCCTTGCCTAATTAAATGTTGGATGAGCTTTTCGCTTTGGATAAACTTAAGGGCAATCGCTAAGGATCAACTAGTTTCTATTCATGAAATTGATGATACCGCCCGGGCTCTCCACAACAGGTTATATGATTCTGGGTAAAAATATTCAAAGAATGCTTTTCAATTTAGCCACAATGGAGTGACAGGGCGTTGGAAACATCGTTACAAAATTGGGGAGGGAAGGGGATTCTCCTATATGCAACAAAGTGACAATTAATGTATCATGTGAATTTGGTCCTTTAGCAATGGTTGCTTAGTTGTAACCGTGCATCCCTCCATGGTCCATACTGCATGTCTTCTGTGTTTTATTGGTGCTACTCTTTCCACTAGCATCTGAATCATAGTGAGAATCATAACGATGTACTGGGCATTGTTTGTGCGATTTTCAATTGCTTTAAATGGTGGTTGCTGGTTGTTACTTGAAATTGGGTCCTTACCTTATTTTTGTAATAATGTGTGAAATTTTTTGCATTTTTGTCTTAATCCCAACACCACCGATACTTGTTTTCTTTTTTCTCAGGAGGACCCTGTACTTCTTGTGCCTGAGGATAAAAAACAAAAGCCTTATGTAGCAATTATCAAGGTATTATCCTAGTCCTTGTCAACTATTTTTGTCTGTCACAAGTGTTCCAGGGTGTCAAATCTCTTGGAATATAATGTATTTGAGTAGTTTGGGCTGCATTGTTAATTCTTTCTTGCATTCTGCAAAGAGTGAATTGTCTGCTTTCTCTCTCCCTCTTCTAATGCATGTGTTGATGTGCTTTCAGGACATTACGCAGTCCGTAAATGGTAGTATGATGGTAACAGGACAGTGGTTTTATCGTCCTGAAGAGGCTGAAAGAAAAGGTGGTGGAAGCTGGCAATCAAGTGATACAAGGGAGCTGTTTTACAGTTTCCACCGTGATGAGGTTCCTGCGGAATCCGTTATGCACAAGTGTGTGGTTCATTTTATTCCCTTACACAAACAACTTCCAGGTCGTAAACAACATCCTGGGTTTATTGTGCAAAAGGTGTATGATACAGTGGAGAGGAAGCTCTGGAAGCTTACTGATAAAGATTATGAGGATAGTAAACAACAAGAAATTGATGAACTTGTTCAAAAAACTTTAAAACGTATTGTTGATCTACCTGACATTGAGATTGAAGAGACGCCTGCTGATCAGGAAGATCAATTGAAGAGTAAAAGAAGTTTTAGGAGAAGGAACATTTCACCTCTGGACGTTTCAAGAGATGAGGAGGCAACTCCAAAGAGCGAACAACACCTTAAACCAGAAACCCCGGGAAGTTGTGTAACTAATACTTCAGAGCATCATCAAATATTAGCAAGTTTCAATGCACTAACAGGAGATTCCTATCGTGACAAATGGTTGGGACGGCTGCTTCAAAGCATTCAATATATGTGTAAGTCAGATGGAAGTACACTGAGGGAAGACAAAGCAAAGGACAATTCTGATTCCATCAACAATGAAAGCAACAATGGTGGTTCAGTGACAAATAATTGTCAAGACAAGGATCAGAAGGTATATAGTGAATTTTATGTCACTGGGAACTCTTGTATGGGGATTTGCATCATTATCATATTTTTCTTACTCTCCCTGGTCTCTTATACAAGGCACCTTCCAAGAATAAAAGCCAATCGAAATTTAAGGTGCCTACTGCGTAGCCAAAATATCAAATGATGTTCCATTTTTACCCCCTATGATTTTAATTCAATAGCTTTCTTGTATCTTGAGAAGGCATTATGAGGTCTCCTTTTAATTAACAGGGGTATCATTGGAACATTGGGACGTTATTGAACATATAAAGCAATGTAAATTTTTCTTAATCTGCATGAAAAATGTGTGAAACATCTTGTGTAAAGGACTGAAGTGAATATTCCTCAATATCTTCATGGGGTTATTTGGATTAACTGTTTTTTTTTTTTGGCTGCACTGTGCAGAGTTCCGAGTCTTTTGTTTGGCCAGATGCTGCTGTTCCAGCCATAGTTGCATTGGAAAAAGCTTCACATGATGCCCTTGCCTCAGATTATCAAAAGTATAACCAAAAATTACGGCAGTTGGCATTTAATATCAAGGTCTGAGGATACCTTGTTTATTTGCATCTTAATCTGATATTTGTTCATATCACCACATCGATTTCTGCCAATGCTCTTGTGAACCTTATGACTGGAGAAATTGAAATGGACATCTATAAATATGTTTTCTTGAAGTTATAATGATGATTTACTTATATCACCATTAACCATTTTTTTCCTACAGAACCATAGATTAGCTCGCCGTCTATTGAATGGAGAGTTGGAGCCTTCAAAAATACTTAATATGTCTCCTAGTGAACTGAAGGTATGGTCATTTCCACCCATCTTATTTTAGGACTTTGAAGCTGTTTGTTCGTGATTATTTCTTTTTCCAAGGATTTTGTGCTAACAGTTTCTGGTTTAAGCAAACAGCTTCTGATTGTTTTCTTTTATCAGTTAATACTATTGGTTCAACCCTTGTCTGTGATTGATAGAATTGATATCATTAGGCGCTGTTTAGGGGTGATATTTTGTTCTGCGCATAAAGTTAAGTTTGAATTTTCCCTGGTAGAGTTTTCATCAGCTAAAAAAACACGATTAGAATGATGGGCCAGTTGTTCGTATTCCAATTAGATTCTACTATGAGATGTTAGAACTTGATTGGTGCAATCGTGCAAGTATGTATCGGATTGATTGCAGTAATAAATACCTAGAGTCAATCTTCCAAAGGGGTCATAAATACTATTATAATTAATTTCAACCAATAGAATTTATAAAAGAGGACGAAGATGAATGAATAATGAGACAACAACAACAACAGGCCTTATGGCTATCTCTCTAAGTGAGGTAAGTTACATGGATTGCATGATGCCATTTAGCTCTATCAACAACCGAATCTTAAGATAAATTGTTAGCTAAGAGGTCTCACTCAATAGCATCATTGAATTCTCTCTTCAATCTTCCTTTGCCCCTTTTTATCAAATTCCAAACTGCTTGGCTACCCTCCTCACCGTCACATACAATATGGCCTTCTTTGTACTTATTCAAACCACCATCTAATCCATTACCTAAAACCTCATTTGTCCAATGACTTTAGCTAGATTCCCATGGCATTTTTGAATTGTTGATTGTATGATTGCTTTTTGGTTATGATCTTCAGGAGGGTTTGACTGCTGATGAAATAGCCAAGAAGGAGCCAGATGAATCACAGCACATGCAGGTTGTTGCATCCCCCTTCTCCACCTCCTCTCCCAAAAACAAACACTATTAATATTATGTTCTCTTTCAAATACTGTGAAGAAAGCTGCTGAGCATCAGCTTTTCTATCATTTTGATACAGATGACTGATGCCCGCTGCTCAAGATGCATGGAATGTAAGGTGGGAGTGAGGGATATTATCCATGCAGGGCACGGTGACCGTTATCAGGTTTGCACCTTTTTGCTATATATGTGACCACCAAAACCATCGCCTGCACTTTTATGGTCGTTATTTGATTTGGGTCTGCTATTTCAGCTGGAATGTATTGGTTGTGGCAATTCCTGGTATGCCTCCCGAGATGCGGTGTCTTTGCTGACTATCGATGGATCTGATTCTACCAGAAGTGTAGGCACCGCACCATGGGCCACTGCAAAATTTGAAAGTGTTGAGAAGAAGTTGGTGAGTCCCCGTGAATCTGAGAAGTCAGCCAATGACATCTTTAAGAAAACAAGTGAAGCGTATATGCCTGTTTTGGAAACCCAGAAGTCTTTTGGGAAATCCAGGAAAGATGAGAGTACAGAACCTGCGAAGCACGCAGATTAGGGAACTTGTTGTAGCCTGTTTAATTGTTGCAATAGAGTGCTTGTGTACAGACGTATAGTTCAGGTCCGGTTTGAATGTGTAAGATTTAGTCGTTGGTCTTGTCTATAGTGCTTACCTCACATAGATTCATAGAAGTAGCCTCGCACTGTCATATTGACACCAGACTTGGTTGTTGAATTGTGCCAGTTATAAAATTTGGTAGATACGAGGTGGATTATAGCCCTTGAATAACTCTGACAATGTTTCTACAATTGAGCCTGTATATCGAAATCGTCTAACAAAAGCCATCTCCTTCATCCGTGGTTTCGATTTCGAAAATAGATTTGCTGAACAATTTTATATTTATAAATTATTTTGTTGCGATGAAAATGATGTCCAGAGATGCATGTGCGAAAATTAAATACTGAAAGTGTTTATTGTAACATGATTCTTACCGTATGTTTAGGAATAACTTTTAAAAAGTAACTGTATGCAATCTGAGACAAACATGCATTTAGACAATATATTAATGCTTATTATACCAGTGTGATACACTGAAAAATTCACTTAAACTTGGCCCCTAAGATAATGTCGGTTATGCCGTAATTAAAGAATCATGGCCGAAGATTCTGATCAGATCACAAACTCGGTGAGGCGTATGTGACCGGAGCGACGACCATTTTAATATCTCTGTTATCGTCCAGCCAATCTAACCACATGCAACAAATTTTACCCATTACTTTATTGGAATAAACAAATAAGACATATTTTGATATTATTCTTCTTGTCTCCTTTGTCAGCCAAATTTGTGCCTCCCTTACTCCTCTCTCTCTCTCTCTCGGTCAGTCAGAAACTCCTAATGCTAATAACGAATCCAATAACTTGGATTGTTACAGACTAATATACTACTCACACCTTTAATATAAAAAGTTGAAGAATTAATTATGAATACTTAAGTTATTTCTAATAAATGTGTTTTGATTTCTACAAATACTCTTTTTAATCATGTACATTGTAACTACTCCTTCATGAAAACCTTCTTACCACATGTAATAAGTATGAATACTTTAAAGAGAAAAATCATTAATTTAAGAAACAAAATGAGTTGAGATCTTATATTTATAATCAAAGTAAACTATTTGTACATGGTAACTAATAATCTATGGCCTTCACTATATTGTATGTTCAATTCCTCTACCATTTTTGTTTTAATCTAGAAGACGAGACCATGTTTAAGGTGAGATGCTTGTGGTTTCAGAGATGTTTGAGAATGCCATTTTGAGAATGAGATTTGAAGAACGGTTGGAAATAGTGGGAGGACATAAGTGGGAAGGAATTCTGGTGTGGAAGAGCCTTTTAGTGTAAAGTTGAAGAAAACTGTTTGGTGTGGAATGGATCTGAATCGGACCATCATTATGGCTTCCGGTCTTGGTAACTGCATGTACCATTCCCCAAACTTTAAGATAATCATTTTGTATTAGAAAACCGGCCCTCTTTCCTGCTTACATAGAACTTAGAACCACTAGCCTCTCACTCCTAACTCAATCACGGAAGAAAATAAGAAAGAGAGAGTAAATCTATTGGTCGGTGTATAGTATTAACGAAAGATACTGGGTCTCACGAGATATCTAACCAATATTTAAATTCTCGTTAAAATATGTACTTATATTTAGAATTTAACAATATCTCAAATAAAATTATACCTATTACAAAAATACATGAGTTTAGAGAAAAAAAAGTCTAATCCGTGAAGAATCACTTACTCTACGCCCCCAACATGGTCAAGTCTCGCCAAACGGGAACGGTGATGAGGACTAAAAGGTTAAATTAGGATATTTCCAAAATATATTCCACTTTTTGAAACTCGTATTCATGGAAACATGAAAACATTATTGTGACTTTTAGGCATATCCTTTTCAGGGACATAATCATTATTTGTCTAAAACACTTCCATACAGCATATAGGTTATAGGAACATTATTGTGTGCATTATTATACACACTGCCCATTATGGACGCAGTGAATCTCAAACTATTTGTCAATGCCTGTCAATAAATAATTCTACATATTTATTAAATAAACAGTGTGATGGAATTTATTGAAACTAAAGAACGGAGAAATGTGAATGTAATAACACAAAGAGGTGCCTTCAAGGCAATGATGATTCCGTGCAAGGAGAGGAGACCCATTTTCAACCCAAGTTTTCCTCTCTCCGTCCACACAGATTTATTTTGGCCTACAGGACAATCCAATCCCGTTTTAAGTATTGCTATGCAAGGTTTGGCTTTTACCTTTAGTATTCTTTAATATATTTATATTATTTTGAAGTATATATTTTTGAGATTGAAATTATAGGGATGTTACTTAAATTAGAAGTGGATCTTATATAGTTATTAATATAGGCTTCGATTGATTTTTTTTAAAGATTAAAGAAATTAAATAAACTAATATATTTATCTTTTTTTAAACTATTTTTTAAAATATATGATTTAAAGTAATTTATTTAACTTTTTTAATTTTAAAAAATAAATTTACCGTGAGATGTGAAGGAGAGGAGAGGTAGCACTGTATATATTGAATTGATTTTAAAATTGTTGCCATGTGACCATTTTGATACTTCCGTGGATAAATTAAACTTTGATCTTGGGAAATGAGTTTCATAGGAGGGATTGTTTTGTGATTGACATTGAATTTGGGTCCTTATTTGTAGATTCCCCGAAAAGAAACCTACCGTTGTTAAGCGTGCATTAATGAGATTCCATGATTACCCTTGTGCCCAGAGGGCATAGATGGTCCCTTCGGTGGGTAACTTGTACTTTCACCTAGTGTGCTTTGACTGTCAGTGGGGCCTGCTTACTTAGATTACCGGTCTCGGGGCAAGACAAAAATAAGCATGAACTATATATATATATATAGTAGTAATAAACAATGGGAAAGAGAAGCTCACAGCATATGATAGCTTGAAGAAGGACATGGCGATTTTCTAGTAAACATGTGCAATTAGCAGCCTCTTGTCTCTTCTTTCTTTAAAAAACTAATTTCCTAGTATCTGTGCAAGAGAGAGGGTAGCTCACTCTTTACTCTTCAGCCTCTCTGAGCATTAGTTTATCGAGCTTCTAAGACTGCTTCTTCATTTTTTTCCCACTTACACTGTGCTTGTGCTTTACTGCTACTTCTCTTGCGGTAGTTGAACTTGCTTTTAAACTCTACTTTCTCTCGGTCAATCGGGAGTTGAGTTCCCTATGGGCCAGGATTGAACCTTATAGTAGTAAATGGGTTAGTTTCATTAATTATTCTCATGGAGACCTTCCCCTCAAGTTTTGATACCATGATTGTTCGCTGATGCCGCTTACTGGGATCTTTTTCGTCGAGCTTGCTTCTCCGAGATCTATACGAGTATGCCCTTTTTTCTTTTCTTCCCTGTATTTTGCATTTTTTTTCCTTCTCTTCCTGTATATGATTTGGAATCGAACTGTACTTTATTTTTGTCTTTTTTAATGATTATAACATTTATGCAGCTCAATCGCTGTTACTTTACTCAAATTTGGGCATCATAGAAAACTTACGCATACAGTGTTCTCTCTTTCCTTCCTTTTGATCATTTTTCAAATTTTTAAGCGACAGATCATACGTTGTTCTTCGTGCTTGATACTGAGATTGGTCTTTTAGAGCAATTTCTGCAATCTCTAATTTTGAGATTATTGGTGGGACGCTTCCTCTCAAATGATGGTCATTTCCGAGGTTAAAACTGTAGCCATTTAGGAAATTGATAATTTAGCTGATGGTGGAGAGGTGTAATGTAGGTGCTGAGCTGCGCCTCAATTGTAATTAGAAATCCAGTTGTGCACATAGCAATGCATGAATCTGATAGTTCTTCTTTTTCCTTCTCTTTTTCTGATTTGTGAGTGGTTTTCATCTATTCTAAGTATGAGGAAATTAGCTTAGCAAATGACCCTGAAATACATTGCATTACGATAATGGCGAGAGAATTCGGGGGAAAAGACAACTCATTTTTGCATGTGGTGTTATTGCCTGTCATTTTCATAAACTAGCTGGAATTTTATACTGATTAAGAAGTTCGGGTAAATATTTGTTGATGAGAATGCTCGTAATGAGCAGATCTAAATTTTGTTAAATAATAATGATATATGATCCAGCACAATGTCAAGTGAATTGAGTCTGTTACCATGAACTAATTTTGTTTTGGATTTTCTTTTTAATGATGTAGAAGGACTCCTCACTTGTTGATGGGACAAGAGATGAAGTTGGATCTCAATGTGAAGTCTTCAGAGGGTCTGAGTCCCGATACTGTTCTGCTATCTCATCAATCTCCTTCCAATGTCAAGAGGAGACATAAAAAAGTGAAACACGTTGGGAAAGATGAATTTTGGACCCTCACAGAAGACTTATCCAAAAACAGGTTTGCTAGATTCCGCAGTTCATCATGTAAAAGTGTTCTCTGCAGACCTAATGGAATGGAGGTTAATGTAGAAATGAAGCGAGGTTCCATGTATCAGAGTTCAAAGGAGGTAAAGTATATAAAAGAAAAGAGCACCGGGGAGGGAAGGAAAAAGATTGAAATATCACGTAGCAGTGACACCTCTTTTTCTAGGAGCATTGTTGATTCTTTATGTAGTTCTGAAGATGAAGATCTTAAAAAGAAATCTTCAATGATGTATAGGGATTTAAAAATGAATTCACGGTCTGTCTCTAGATCCTCAACTTGCTTGGAGTCCCATTCTCCAGATGACTTTATTGAATTTTGCATAAATTCAGATGTTAGGGATAGATTTTCTAGTTCAACTGCAGAGGGAGATTCTATAACTTCAAATGCCAGAAATGATAGAGTTACTGGTTCTCTGGAGAAAGATGCAGCTCATGCATTTGTCAAATCTTTCTCTTCCAAGACGGAAGTCTTTCACTTGCTATCTCCCTCAAGAAATGACTGCTTGTCAAAAGCCGATTCAAACATCCAGTCCACCCCTATCAAGAAAATGTTCAATTCATTCACAAAGTCCAAGTCTTTGACAAGTCCAGGGAGCCGTAAGTTGGAAACTAGTGAGGTCAAATCAAATGGTATAGTAAATATGACAAGAAGCAGGACTTACCAGAAATCTCTCCTAAATGACTTCTCTAACACAGAAAAGTATTCTGATATCATTTCTGAGTTTATCAATAGAGATATCCAGCATTCAGGGATTGCTAGTTCACCAGTCCACCTGCACGGTAGTCTCAAGTTTGAAAACAAACATGGAGCTCCATATTTTGAGTTCAAGGTCAATTGCCCAGAAGAGTTTTTAGTGGCCAAGACGTGGAGAGTAGATAATTCTTTCAATTGGGTGTATACGTTTCATTCCTTTGATGGTAGAAAGAAAAGCGGTGCCACTGGCTTGGGATCCCATGATTGTGACAAAGGTTCTTCAATGGTGGCACAGATGTTAGTTTCCTCTAACTTATGTTCAGAATTTAAAGATGGAGCCTTTGACAACTCTATGGTGACAGAATTTGTGTTGTATGATCTCGCAAACTCAAGACAAAGTGCTTCACTTCAAAAAGATTCTCACTGTGACCAAGATTCTAAAACCTTGAAACCTGCCCATGTAGGAGTAGGGAAAGAAACATCCAAGCTTGATGAGAAAACTCCTGCAATTAAGAACAAACTTCAAGATAAGCTTTTATTTGGCAGTGTTGATTTTGATGATTCAAAATCTCATCCTTGGTTGTGCACAGAATTGCGTCCAAATCTTGAAATTGCTGCCATTGTTTTGCAAATTCCATTTCACAAGAGAGAAAGTTTCAGACACACGAGAAAGAGTAGAAGAAGTACTAGAGAGCACCGCAACCTAAGTGATCATTCTGAGATAGAGAAGAGAAGAAAGAGCCTCCATGAAATCAGAGGCCCAGAACAGGTAAAGGTGGTAATCCCAAAGGGCAATCATGGTCTACCGATTGATGAAAGCCAAGGTCCCTCACGTTTACTTGATCGATGGAGACATGGTGGAGGTTGTGACTGTGGTGGGTGGGACATGGCCTGTCCGCTTGTCCTTTTAGGCAATCCTAGTATTCAATTTTCTGAAGGCCGCTCTTTCATGGAGAATTATCAAACACTGGAACTCTTTGTTCAGGTACTGCTGGGATCCATGTCCCTTGTTTCTTGAAAGGACTTTAATAGCCAATTATATTCTCTCACTATAACAAACTTGTTTGTGAATAATTACTATGGAAAGTTAATCCAGGACAATAAAGATCCATATTATATAAAACGCTCATTTAGAGCAATTCTCAAGTCCTATCCAAATCTTTTGAGAATAGCATTGTATCTTTCTTTTGGAGCTCTCTTGCTTTTCGTCAGTGCTGCAGTTTTAACCTGCTTTATTGAATTGTGAGATTGCCATAGCCTTTTCTGGCACTTACCCGAGTCTTTGGTGCATTTACGCAGGGAGCAAAAGAGAGCTGTCCTACTTTCAGCATGAGAGTAGTTGAAGAAGGGCAATATGCTGTTGATTTCCATGCACAGTTCTCCACAGTACAAGCATTTGCCATTTGTGTCGCTATTTTACATGGCACCGGTGCCTTCCATTGCGCGGGGCGGCAGAAAAAACAAGAGTTATCGCAATGTAGCTCCATGAAAATGCTTCAAGATGAGGAACGAGTAGAATTTTTGATAGATTCGGTTACTAGAGAGGAGAAGACAACGTCAAAGCCTCCGAAAGCAAATCTTCGGTCCTACGTGTTGAACCCACCTTTTTCACCTGTTGCACGAGTATGAAGTGAATGTAAAACCTTCTTGGAGAATCTTGAGCGATGATGCTCGGATTCTTGGGAGAAAAGTTGGGGAAAACAAAAGGGACGAATTTGTGTCGGATGCATGTTCGATAGATACGTTTACTATGTATTTATATATTTCAAATTTTTTTAAAATAGTTCAAGATAGTTCAAAAAGTTTTAAATTTTTTTCTGAGAAGGGACATGCGTCGAAGATGAGAAAATAGGCACTGCTTCTAAGAAAGCCTGAAAAGTGATATCACTGGTTAGCCGTTTTGGGGAACTAAAAAGGTGGGATAACGCCGTTGCCGGGGATCGAACCCGGGTCACCCGCGTGACAGGCGGGAATACTCACCACTATACTACAACGACCTCTTTGAAAGATCACCTCGAGAATAAGTAAATCACCGCATAATCTGTGCCGCCTTTGTAAGAATCATCCACGCACAAAAGTGCGACACGTTGCATAAAGCGATATTCCTGATGGTGCCTAGGTCAGTGTCAGACTTTGGTCAACGACGTGGCGACATATGAGGAATGTGGATATGATTGGTGGGATTTCTGAGCGGGTATCAGTTTTTATTTGTTCTTATGAACCGGAGGTCGTGTTTGCCCTTGATTAACCAGAGAAAAATATATTGGCCAAAAAAAAAAAAAAACCAGAGAAAAATATAATAATTATCATATTAACTCAAGAGTTTTGCAAAACTTAAGAATTTATTTAACGAAAAAATGAATTTTAAATCAACTAAAGAACTAATATTTGGATCCTAAAAAAATAGAGTTTCAGGTCAAAACTAAATGAATTATTTTTCACTGGCGTTCCTGTTCTAAATATGCAATCTTATTTGTAGTGTGAATTACATTACAAGTAAATAGAATCTTATATTATCTTCTGTTCTTAATATAATAATTACTTAACTTTTTTAGAACCATTAAAAAGAAAAAATAAATTACTTAATTATAACACATGTTTTAAAATATTCATATGTATTATTTGATTATATATCACCTTATAAGTTAGACAAATTAATTTAAAGAAAAATAATAAACATATCAGTTAATTAGCATCATTAATCTCCCTTAAAAAACTGATTTGTATATTAAAGATCGAAAGTAGTATTTAGGATAGAAGGGAATATTTACTAATAAACCAAAATTCAAATATTCAATAGAAAAAGGATTTACATTAGTAACCAACAACATTTTAAACAAAATTAATTTGTGCCTGGAAAGAGAAGGCCCAATCCATCATGGGAAACAAAAGTAGAATTAAGTGAATCCACATTTTTCGCCAGCGTTAAGCTAATCCACATTAGCGAAGTCGTTAGCTAATGAGCACAGATGGGCCAATCATGTCCCTCGGCATAGAAAGGAATTTCTTTAAAATAAAATGTTGTGATTCAAATAATTTGAAGTATTCCGTGAATGAATTGCTTCCTTTTTTTTAACAGAAAGACGCCAAGGCGTTGAGTTATGCAGAAATCAAAGATTACAAGTCAGGAGCATGAGGCTTGTAAACCATGCTAGCAAACAAAACATTCCCACACTACAAGTGCACTTCAGAAACAAAGTAAACTCAGCAACCATCTCATGAACCTAATGGGCTAAGATTGTTGGTACACGTGTTAGGCTCACTACTCACATCCTTAGAAGTATCAAACCAATAAAACATTAGTGTATGTCTTGTTTCATTAACAATGCTGGTCAAAGGATGGCTTCTTGACTGTCTCCTTGCTATAAGATAATTTCAGCCGAGTCATCCTTCGACCCTGGTCCCAGTAGAATGATATTAAGGAACAGGCATTCTTTGAGTATGCATTTGATGTAAGATTATATCCCTCTTTTTCGAAGATTTAAATAAGTCAACATCCTCTTGAATGGAGCTGCCTGCAGATTCACGAGCCACTTCGGGACCAGTAATATACAGTTTACGAACCACCTTGCTGATCCTGAGAGTGGGTCTTGGCATACTTCCCTCACAAACACTCTGCATGTCAACAATGCCAATTTTCAATTCCTGCTGATGCGTGATAGCACCTGAGGAACTGCTAACTTAGTATTTTCTGTCATGAGTCATCTCCATTCTTGTTTTCCAAAGCAGAGGGAAGCTATGTTTCTAAAGAAAGTAGACTCTTGAAAAATTCATATGAAGCAAAGAACAGAGATCCTTGAGACATGTATATAATTAACCTTGGAGTCAGTCCCCTTCAGGCAACCAAAAAAAAACACATAAAAAGAGTCAATTCCTTTATAATAGACATGCAGAAGCATATTTAAGAAAGTCATTATATTCTAATTCGAACTTGCATAGAGCTCCTATGACAATATATGACAGTCATTGATATTCTTTATATCAGAAGTTCTCTCCAATATTAATAATTACAATGGATAGCAGATAATACCTGTACAGTCCCCTCACACCTTCATTCTTTCCTATTTTGCAAAGGGCGTGAAACACACTATGATACTGATTTACAGATCCCGGAATCTGCAGTATAATCGCGTCAGATGCATAAAGGGATACAAGTTAGTTTTAGAATAACATGGCTGTAAAACGCATATGCAGGAAGATTAATATAGAGCAAAGCCTAGCTAACTTCCTTTTTCACCTCATCATATACATGCAGAACTAGAAACAAGAACTACAAAACTATGCATGGAATGCATATGTAATTCAGCAACTTCAATAACAGATATTAATAATTAGCTTCTTATGTTCCATTATAGCTTCCTGAACAGATGACAGTGTTTTACTTTCACCCTAGATTGATGGCTGCACCAGATCTACAGATGAAAACGCTTGTTGGCCGTATAATAATGCTTACAACATACTCATTAAGCAGAAACAAGAATTCATACAATGGAAGGTTCTCCCCCCACCCCCCCTTATCCCAATTACAAACCTGTGTCTGTAATCTTGTCTTGATAACATCAAAAGGGGTGGTGACAAGAGCAGCAGTAGATCCAGCTAGTCCTCCACAGAGTAACTGTCAAAGTTGTGTAATCATCATTTGCACAATCAACTTGCTAACATTCTATAATTGGTTATAGTTAATCAAGGTTTGTTAACTTACATGTGCTTCATTTAGGGTATATTTGGGAACAGATTTTGAAAAATGATTTCACACAATCCGAAGCGAGTATGTGAGAGAGTTTTGTTTCGACTTGTGTGAAAGTGCTTTTTAGAAGTGGTTGCCAACCATAGCCTTAATCTATCATCTCAGCTTGGAAATGAACCATTCAATAAATTAAGAAAATAATTCTTTATAAGTTCAAGACAAAGCTAGAATCACATTTGTTTGCCACTTTAAAGTATTTTTTGTTACCAAAAGGAGTTGGTTGGGGGGCAATATCATAATGGAAAAATTATAATTTAAAAAATAAAAATGTGACAGACCAAGGAATCTAGACAAACTTACAGTCTGAAATGTGTTAGGCCTTACACTCGATGGCAAAGATGACATTACTTGCTTCAACCTTTCATATACATAAAACTGCAAAAGGTCACACACGATATCCATCCAAAAATTAGTCTCTGAAGAACAGGGGACAGCACCCATAGAAGAACAATTTCATATTTGAAGTTAAACTATTATTTGAGGTCACACACGAGAGGCTGAATTTGTGTCCATGTTATGACTTGAACATTGACAGGAGTCAAAAATTGAAGAGTAATAAACAAGGATGTCTAGGGCATATACTATTTAGCAAGGGCACTAGAGTTATTTCTCATTCACATCTTCATTTCCCCACCCTTTTGATACCTATCACTTCTGCATGCCAAACATAGTCTGATTGATTATTCTTCCACCTTTGGATGTACAGGAAACCTATGGTTATACATTGATGAACCCTACACAGAATTTTGAAGCATTTACCAACCTTCACAATTGAATGTGGGACATTCCGGCAAAGTACAGCCCCCCAACCAGCATATAATGAATAAAAGCCACCCTTACTGATAATTTCAACCATTGCAAGCCTGCAACCATGAATTCATGAAGCATAGTAGCGTAAAATTAGTGCAATCACAACATCTTGCATGAGCCATGAGGAAAATATTCAACTGCATAAGTGAAGGTTTGCTATCACCGAGCACTGATCAGAATCACTCAATATTAAGTCCAGATTTCAGGCATCCGAATTACAAATAGAAAGGGATACCAAAATCTACAATATGTTCAACAATGGCTAACATTTAATTCCATTGATTGAAGTATTAAACAGAATTACTAAGAAACGCATCATAAACATCACATGCTTGCAGCAGTTTTGAACTGTACAATAGTACAGATGATACTAAGAATTCAGCATACCAGCAGTTGCGATAATGAGACCCAACCTGCATCTGCTGCTTTATTCGTTCACTTGGAGTAAAAATAGAAGAGGTGGCAATGCTTGCACAACCACCTGCCACACAGTGGGCAAAAGAATAATATTCCTGGACATAAATATCATTGAAATCTCATTATTACTTATACTTAGATCTTGGAGTAAATATCTCTCAGTAATATGTTGGCATCCATGTTTAACTTTCAGGCTTTTTCCCCTAGATTGTACCCTATCCAGGTATAAAGAAATTAGAGGGTAGATCAACACATTACATAAGTCAGAAAGAAGCGACACACAAGTGACACCACTCATTTAACTCGAGACACAAACAGAAAAGCTACCTTTGGGAGATAAGGAAGCAAAGCTGCTTTAACTGATTCATAGGTGAAAGTATACACAGCAGAAATTGGTGCTGAGCATGCAATGCTTGTAGTAATTCCACGATAAAGTCCAGGCAAACCTGAAATAAATTCATGTTACTCTCTAAGAACAAGCAATCTAATGAAGAATTTAATTTAATAGAGCAACTGTTCTAAATAATGCAAGGAAAATAAGCTACATAGAATTCAAGCAAGCACATTTTATCTCTTAAAATAACCCACCTCTATCAGAAACAATTGATTTGCCAGTGTAAAGAATGGACTTCTTTTCAGCACAGCATGACTGAATGACTGTCTTAATTGTGTCAACCGGATGTAGACAAAGGCTGACACATACACCAGCCAAAGCCCCAGAAAAAGCATGTCCTTGCTTGGCAAGGGAGTGATGAGGTTTCTCTTTTGCTGAGACCTCAACTTTGGATTCATTGTCAGTTATAGCACCTGATGGGTATCTTTCTTTGTTATTTAACAATTCCTTATCATCAATCGCAAGCTTACAACCAATAGATGCAGTATCATGCGTAGCTAATGAATCGATGTGAAAATCCGAACAGACGCTAGGAAATACAGTCTGACTAACACCAACATCTGCTGTAGTATCATGAATAGCTCCAAGAAAGTAGTCTGCAGAAAGAGATGTAAATTTTCTCTCATCCAGCATTCCATCACTAGATGATGATAGATCATCTAATATGGTCACATCAGAATTGCACTGATCACTCTCACTAGCAAATGCAGAGTTGCTTGCATCTATTGAAATGCAGCCCCCAGCCACTGAAGCAGCAGTTTTCATGTTGTCATGCTCAGCAACATCAACAGGATACTTTAGTCCTTTAGAAGCATTCCTACTCATACACCAATATATATTGCCCAATCTAAATGAGATTTCCTCATTCACAATACCCTTTGCTTTCCTAGGGTCATTTGAATTCTTAAATAAAGAATGAACATAATCTTGACTTCCATTATAAGATCCTGGTGCAACTACTTTCTCCATCACCTTAGGGAAATCCATATTTTCTGTCAAAGAGGATGAACCAAGGCTAGCGTCCCTCATAGTATCAGCACTGTAATTGGTAGCATTTGAACCATATGCCCTTTCATTTTTTTTCTCAACATAGTTAATCAGAATTTTTCCTTTCGGGAAATATATATCATCTTGATTCACGATTTCCTTAGAGCGGGCGCATGAAAGTGATTGACCTGCTGAATCCCATACATGACCTATAGTAGAGATGAACCGAGCCATGCTTAGTATCTCTGGGGACTTAAGGTCAGGACTTTTGTGGCACTGCTTCGCCTCATCATTGGAAAGGGAGGGTTGATAATTTACACAGGAAAGATCAGCTTCAAAGGATGGAAACCTGTGTTGATTTCTATTATATTTGATGGAATTCTTATTGTTTTCAGGTGAATTAATGTGTCCAGACATATTCTCAAATCTTTTTTTATCTCCTTGAAGCAAAGAGCCTGGCGAGACCTTGATAGAAAAGGCAGCTGGTCCCAAGCAACTTCTTGATCTTCAGATCAGTGTGATAAAGGAATTAATGAAATGGAAACCATATCAAGTTTCCCTATACAACGGGAACAGATCACGTTATGTGAATGAGGTTCCCTGCAGTAAAAACAAGGCCAAAGTAAGATACAACTGGTCCCAAGCAACTTCTTGATCTACTGACTTAATACAGGCGTCCTAAAATGGCAAACCATGGAAGCCCGCTTTATCCAAAAGTATGGAAGCTGCGAAACATTAACAAATATGACAGATTTCATCTACCAGGCTCAGTGGAAGAAGCAAAAAGAGAACAGTAACCCCTAAATTTCAATTCTTCAAAATCTGAGTCTTACATGTCTTCCTGATTACGACTTTCAAGCTAAGAATTTTTTTTATTAAATCCCAGTCCTCCAATCAGAAACAGGGAAAGCACGAGTCTTCTATAGGATATAAAAAACCGTCCGAATCGCTACCAATTAAGAAAATGGAGTTGCTGAATAAAATGCCAACTATCTGCAAAAGAAATGGGCGATATCTCCTTTCCACTATCTTCTACGTCAGAGGGAAAATGCAACTAGAGCAACAAGCTCCAACGCCAAAGCAGCTTTTTGCAGGCATTCTAGCTACCCATGAACTACACAGATAATGATACAGGAGATGACAACGGGAGCATATTGCAAGCATACATAGAAACAAGAAATAATTTAAAAAAGTGAAACCTGGCTGTGAACGATAGTTGAGCAGTCATTAGGAGCATATCTTTGGTTCTGAAATCCATATTTTTCCAAGAACCTTTTCAGGTTGGGATTGAGAGGATTTAAGAGGGAGGAGTTATTTCAATTTTCAACCCGAAAAGAAAAGAGGTATTTATAGAGCCCGCTGCCGTTCTTTTTCCTTGTGGTAATCGGCAAAGGTTTCGGACCAAAACAAAAGACTGCAAAAAAATACTACGATTGTCTGAGCCCGGGTTCGAACCGGGGACCTCTAGTGTGTGAGACTAGCGTGATAACCAACTACACCACCCAGACGTTGCATCGTGAGTTGGTTGATGGCCATAAAATATTAGTCATATTGTGTAATGTCTATGAATCAGTGCAGCTGCATCAATCACGCCTTGTTTTGCTTTGCCTTTGGGCTTTGGCGTTCTGTAACTTGTCCAACGAATTTTTTTTGGGAAAATTGAGGAAAAATCCCTCATTAGGAAGTTAATTGTAAAATGGGACCTGTTCAGTTGCACATGTGGAAGCTCAGTTGCACACGTGGAAGCTCAGTTGCATATGTGGAAGCTCAGTTGCACATAATGTGGAAGCTCAGTTGCATCTGTATGAAAGGTCCCATTTTGCAATTAACTCTCCAATGGGGGACTTTTTCCCAATTCTCCCATTTTTTTTTTGGGGGGAGAGTTGCCTTTTTACCCAGAGAAAATAAAAAAGGAGAATTAAAAAAAATCCCTTATTAGAAAATTAATTATAAAACAAAACGTTATGTATAATTGAGTTTCCACATATACAACTAAGTAAATCCCATTCTCTAATTAATTACCCAATGAAATATTTTTCTCTAATTTTCCCAATTAAAAAACTATATTAATATATTATTATTATTTTAGAGGCAAAAAAGGAAGCAAACTCCTACTCCTGTAAAGAGGGTGAAACCAACAAAAGTTGGTCTAATTAATAAAGAATTGGCACATAATCTATAACGTTATAAGTTCAAATTTCAACATTGATGTAAGAACTTTATTGATGAATCATCTATAAGTATTTCTATAAATGCTTTTTAAACTTAGACACATGTCATGAGTTTTGATAAAGCCTTGAAACTTAACTAAACTTTTTTATAACAAAAAAAAAAAAAAAGAATGGGGCATTAAAGGTACAAAGCCTCTGTTTTTCAAGTTTTCATTACTCACTCGTGTCAAAGGGTGTTGAAAGTTAGACCATGAAAAGTATTGATATATATTCCCGACATTGTCTCTTTTCTGCGGGGGCTTCACAATTCATACTTAACCTCAACTGAATGCTGTAGTATGCTAAAATCCACTCAGTAAATGGGGCATATTGAGCCTACGAAAAGGCTCGTAAAAAATAATAGCTAGGAAATACAAAAGATTGAATAAAGATTGCAAGATAACTTCCTATGATGCTTAGATACAAACTAGTTTCTAGCTAAGTTTGCAAGCCAGTACTCTACAATTCTTAGATACAAGCTAGAGTTTTAAACTGCCTCATCCAATATCATATTGAATGGGCGATAAGCTACACCTGGAACACTGTCATAAACAAGGATTAGTTCCTACCACTATAGTCACTCTACATCGTTCAAGCAACATCCAGGCTATTGCTATCGTCTAGGCGGCTTCAATGAAGAGCTTCCAGCTGCGGCTTTCCTTACACCTACATGAAGGACAAGAAAAACGAAACAAGGGAGAGGAAGGAGGTTGGCCCAAATATCAGTTAATACTAGGTAGGCAGAGAGCTATGTTCTGGAAAACTAGACAGAATAAAATAAGAAAGCTTGGACGAAAGATAATTGGATGAACATACTTGAGAAAACCTTTGAGGAACTTCTATTCAGTGACAACCTCGATGATTTTATCTGCACTTTGTGTGGGATTTGTGAGGCTGCTCTGGAAATTTTTAACGACGATGGCATAGTAAATCTGCATTAATTGTTACACCAATTTAAATAAAGACGGTTTGGTAACAAGTCCAATGCCTTCAAAGTTTTTAAATTGAAAACAGTGCTGATGACGATTTCTAATCTTTCATTATCCTTAAATTTCTTTAAAAAATAAATAAATGGGACGAGTAAGTACTGACTTTTCTGTGTTCTCAGCGGGAATGCTCTCGGTTATACTTCTAGTTGGTGTAAACTCAGCTGCTTGCTCCGCTTCAGG
This sequence comes from Vachellia collinsii, assembly GCA_006871305.1. Lineage (NCBI taxonomy): Eukaryota > Viridiplantae > Streptophyta > Magnoliopsida > Fabales > Fabaceae > Vachellia > Vachellia collinsii. The sequence continues at coordinate 26,205 of QFDD01000707.1, forward strand.
AAAAAGAGTGCACTCCACAATACTGCTAATTGAACGATCAGTCTCTGTTCCCATTGAGAGATCACCACCTGATATATCACTTAATCTATCTTCAAAATTTGCATCTCCAGTTCCTAACAGCTCATCGACCTCATTGAAATTCTTATCTTTATCATCTCTGGTTAATTTTGACTGTAGGGAACCTGGGTTTCTGCTGAGTTCATCCATTGAATAACTAGAGCCTAGTTCTGAACGCTTCTCACCATACTCTGAGAAGTTGCCCATGTCAGAAGCAGCTTTTTCACCAATTCCTGAAAGTTTTTGGCTATTTCGGGGAGTCCTTATGGATTGTCTTTTATGAATTGATGATTCATGCCTTGGTGAGATCATACCCTGCTTTGAGTTTTCGAGATTTGCCTTGAGCATCTGCAACCGGTCGATCTCTTCATCCTTTCTCACAATAGCATCCTTCAAATATGTTAACTGCAAGGAAAATGTTTAATTCAATGGTTATTGATAAATGATTAAGTATCAACTTCGTACAGTTATTTTCATTTCATAGTCATTAGTCACAAATAGTTCCGCTGCAAAAAAAGTAGAACCCCAAGAAAAGCATCGCACATGACACTGTCGCCTTTCTTTCCTTTTCCTTTGGAGGCAAGAGAAGAGGTTAAGTAATAAAAATTTAATATATTTGTTTTACCGCTTTATCATGGGCATTTTTCATCAATTAAAATCTCTGTTAAACAAAGAATTTAAGAAACCTGCTCCATGAGCTGTCTGACATCCTTCCCCTCTTTATTGCTCCGTGCAGCACCTAACTCAACACCAGAAACCCTCTTAGCAAACTTTAAGGTGCTTATTGTTTCAGAATACGAAGCAGTATCAGGATTGAGCTGCACAAACATAAGGGTTTTTGCTTGGCCACCTAGAAAATGAGGAAGAAGGCACAATTTAGATCGCCTTGGCTTAGAAAAGACCGTTAATGGAAAATTTTTAAAATTAAAGGATATGTTACCTAATGAACTTTGAAGAAGTTGTGTTAATTTACTATTTCTGTATGGTACATGCTGACTCTTTTGAGCCAAAGCAAAGATCACATCTCCAAGGGCAGATAGGGATTTGTTTATATGCTGTGCCTCCTTTAACCTATCTCCTGTTGCTTCCGAACGGTCTACTCGTTCACTTCCTGCAAGATCTACAAGATGCAAGCAGCTCCGCAATATAGTGTTGCTTCCCAAATCCGTGCCACGGACATGAACAGTGAGAACACTATCACATGATCACACCAAGTAAATGAAATTTCCACATTATCTATTGTATTAACAACACACTGGAGAAAAATTGAGGAGTACGGGCGCAACCTATGGGATCTACTACTTCTTTCATTTAAAGCTGTGATGCTAGTTGCTCGATTCATCTGCCCAATATTCATCAACTCCAAGACATCTTTCATTGAATTAACAGAATGCATGCTTGCATCGGGGACCACCAACCCATTTGGTTGGGCAGTATTCCAAATTCCTATTGTAAGCAAGTCAAGATAAACCATACTTGCACTTTTTCCTTCAACAAGAAAATAAGCAAATAACAAAAATGTGCCTGAAATTTATAGCATCATCAAACAGGATAGCCAAAAAAAATTAGTTAGGTAATGAATGATATTTCATGTAAAATATAAAATAAATGCAGGTAAACGGATATACAGATTTGTGCATTGTGCATTGTGCATTGTGCATTTGCATGCATGCATATCTCTAGGTCCAAATGAAAGAGTAACTTTATTCAAAAATTAGTAATCATTAGAGAAGAAGAAAAGGATATCTCTTTTGAGGACCCTTGCTTGATAACAAATCACGAACTACTTCATTGTAAATTTCAACCATTTGAACACCAACTTCATAAATGATAGAGCCTCTCCTACTCTGGGAGATTTGGAAAAGATCATGTAGTGCTCGGTAGTTGACTCCCCAATTTGATTTTGATGATAAGCTAGGTCCACTCTTGTGAAAAACGAACAACATAAGTAAAATGAGTGCTCGTTTAACCATAACAACTTGCAATAAAAATTAATATATGCACACAGCCATACCATTGTGTATGTTTTTCCTGAACCGGTTTGACCATATGCAAATATACAAACATTGTAACCATCCAGAACAGAACGAATAAGCGGTTCTATGTCAGTATATACTTCCTCTACAAACACAGAATAATGATGTATCATTTCCGATAGTCCACAACAACCAAACTCATAAAACAACCAAGTAGTGGAAAGAATTTAGAATTAGAACTGCCTACCTTGAGTTGCTGATGTACCAAAAACCTTGTTAAACTTAAAAAGCTTACAACATTCGTTCCCTTGCTTGAGAGGATTGTTAACAATTAATTCACCATTATCACCAATAAACTCAATAGTTGTCTGGTTTTGGCTTTGCCCTGGAAGAAATGGTCTGATTCGACAATATACTCTAATACTTCCTACAAAAGATGAAGTTTGGGAGGGGGGAAGGCAGTCAGTTGACAATCTAGAAATGCCCCACAAAAATACATTAAACCTCAGCAGAAAATTTGAAAGGTAAACCTAGCTATGCACCTTTCATATCTTGAACTTCATTATACAATTTTCTATTTTCTGCAAGAACTACATGATAATTTCCAGCAGCTTCAGCTAGACCTTTGAGCTTCATTCCTAAAGAAGGTTTACACATGTCTTGTTAATCCATCAAATCCATCAGTAAATAGATGATAAGTGATAAACCAGGAAAAGCTTAAAATAACATATCCTGCCTAAGTATTTGAGTTCCTCAGAGTAGCTTCTCTTTGATTTTAGTAATTCCCTTTTTACAGATTCCATTGCACCTCTCAGTTCCTGCAAAACATGAAATATTAAATGCCATACAATAAGAAGGAAATTAACAGACTATAAATGTAAATAGAATAAAAAATGAGGCGAACTTGGAAAGCTCCAAATTGGGCATTTAGGAAACTCTCAAATATATGCTCCTTGTCCTTCCATTTCAAAGATTTGGATTTCAAAAAGTTCTTCATTTCCTTCACTTGTGTCCTTGCATTAGCTAGATGACTCTCGAGTTCTTCTACTCTCTTCTCATAATGAGCTTTAGATTCACTAAGATGCAATTCTAACAGCGAGCACTGCTCTTCATGTGCCCTTTTTGTCGTTTCCAGTTCTTGCTTCAGTGCAGAAATCTCAATTTCATTGCGAACTTTGTCTCTCTTAAATTGAGCAAAATCCTGCTCTTCATGTTTCTTCTTCTCCAGTTCAGTTTTTTCATGCTGCAGAGCAATCTAAAGATACAAATTATGTAGCAGGCTGAAAAAACTACAGATATCCTTTTTCTTCAACAGATTCAGATACAATTTAAAATTTATGAAATCCATTTGTATTAGCGCATGATAGAGTGGCAGCAAAGTTAACAATACAGAAATAATATTCATGATCAACGAAGTCTGGATATTTCAAGTCCTTTCGCAGAATTAGATGACAGGATATAAGAAATATGCTCGTCAGTTTCAACTATTGAATCATATCCTTGTGCCGAGCACTGCATCCGAGAATTTAAGTTGCTAATTAATTAAAGCCCATACTTTTATTAATATTTATAACAAGTTGCTCCACCATATTATGAATTTCCCTCACAGTCATGTAGAAAATTAGTAAAGATAAAGCGCAAATAAGTATCAAATATTCAACTTCAAACAATGAAAATAATGATGAAGTTTAACAAAACCAAAGAATTCATCCTGAAAGTTTGTTCACAGTTGAGTCATCCAAATAAAAATAAAGCTATAGATTGTTTTGCACCTTCAACTGCTGCAACGAACTTGTGACAACCTGCAGAGAAGGAAGATACTCAAATTATCCAACTCTCCCCACTGTTTTGAAAGGCCATGTTGCCCTCCCCAAAATAAAAAGATGTGCACATTCATGATTTAATCAAAATATCATGGTATTTATTACTTAAATAACATAGTAAGTATTAAATATGTATCGAATCAATATAGAAGGGTCACCTTTTAAATTCAAGAGAAATCAAATTTATGATTTTAAACAAGTAGAAAATGAGATTGAAATCAAAGTTTATATTAGAAACCATAATTCTTCAGCAATATATTATGGTTTCCAAATAATATAGGAAAAGGCTGCATGATTTGGAAGTCTCTTCAGGAAAGGAAAGTAATTTAGCCTAATAAAAAATATGCAGCATAACATATGAGGTAAGAGTAATAGCAGAGAACAGAAGGCGGTGAAATGAAGGAGAATGGGGGTGACATCTAAGAAATTAAGGGGTAGGGAGGGGGGGGGGAGAAGCAAAGAATTTGAAATATCCTACCGTCAAATCACTCAAACAAGAAGATAGATAAACACCAAATTAAATCAGTTAAATAATTTCCAACTTATGTTTATCTTCAATATCTAAGTTACATTAATATCTCTCCTATTCTCCATCAGCATATATCAAGATCCATTAAAATAGAAGGTACCTCGTTCTCCTCACTTGTCCCTGCCACAAGGGTTTCAAGTGCACTTATTCTTGATTGGTATTTCCCCTCACGAGCTTTGAAAAGATTATTTTGCTGCAAGTTAGCAGGAACTTAAATACTTTGAAAACAAATGAGATGTATCTTCTCAAAATCAGAAAAAAATATTTTACAGTTTTCAGAGTCTCTGCTTGATTTGAAAAGCGCCCCTCAATCACTTGCAGAATATTTCTCAACAGGCATGCTGCACGCTGAGATTAGAAGCAAATCAGCTGTAAGGACTATAGAACTTCAGCTCAGTGACACAGAAGAATATAATTCTGGTAAAATAAGAAAAGATGCAGTATTTGAACTATTTAACATATAAGTTATGCCATCCTTACATGAGGTACATCTCCATTCATTCTTACAAATATGTCATTCAGAATCCTATTTCCCACGTTGAAGAGCAGTTGAGTCGGGGTACTCTGCAGAAAAGATCTCAAGTGTATAATGGCATCATATAAGTCAATATTGAATACACAAAGCAAACATATCCATCATATATAACATAAAAATGATTTTTATGGTCAGCACATAGCGCAAGAGAGGGAAAGAGAGACGGCTAGAAAAATCATGTAACCCTTCATTGGCTTACTTCCAAGCTGTTTGAAGACAGTTCCATAATTTTAGCAGGAATCAGATCCACATGTGATTCTTGCTTCAACTGGAACAGTTCATGAGACTGACTTCCATTGTGATGCATGGGAGCACCTGCATCAATAAAAAGAAAATAGAGGTGCGGTCTATCAAATGGCACAAGTAAATTTGAAACTGATATAGACGCAGAGATAAGTAATTTGGCCACCTTCAGACATGCCTCCTAAAGCTTCTATTCGGTTAACATCTCGACCTAAGTTATTAGTTTCCCCATTTCCCTGTTGAACTTGTTCCAATTGCATTGTTTGTTCTGGAAACGCAAAGATTCCCCGTCCTTTTGATTAACTAGGCCTACACTGCCGGCGGAAAACATTTTAATAAGCATAATTTAAATGAAAAACCAGCAATACTGAACAAATAATTCGTCCAATAAATTAGACCAAGAATGTCCCAGAAATATAAAATTTAGCAAATGTTAAAAAAGACTGTTATATGAACCAGGTTAAAAGTAAAAAATAGAAGGCTATCATATGACCGGAAAACTAACAACTCAAGTCGCTGAACAGTTCCTTTTCAGAGCGCAGAGGTTACTCCCGAGTGAAGCAAGCTTATTGGGCATAAAAAAGATATGGTTGATTGCACTATACCTCCTAAAACTTCAGTGATTGTGATAGAATTTTATTTAATGCCTCCTAACCTCTACTTTCTCAAGCACCAGGGACGGTTTTTTACTTTTTCTTTTTTGGCTTTTCTCAGCCTTTCGTAAGCCAAATAGAACTTCAAATCCCAGCTGCATTACTAATTGCCTCATGATATAAATGCTATGAACATCGAAAAACCTCTGTGCGCGCTTTTGTGTGTGAGTGAATGCGTGAGAGATAGAGAGAGAGACCCACTGATCGACGCGAAACTCTGTTGCTTCAGAAATGTAGAACGAACCAAAGGAGGGCGGAGTTGAATGCCATTGTTTGGATATCTGCTGAAAAGTGAAAACCAGAGATGAAACAAAGATGGTTACAGACTTACAGTTGAAGCCTGAAACTAACCAATTGCAAGAAACTTTAAAAAAAAAAACGAACAAAGGAACAGATCATTATTTGGAAAACCCACAGATCCTTCGGACCAGAATTTCAGAGAGTGAGAGAGACAAAGTAAGACAAGAGGCTTGATTTTCGAATGACTATCTTGACTGGCACCGTCGGGAACAGGGGGGATCGAACCAATTTTTGGGATGAAATTTCGAACTTTCAAAGTTCCAACAGCACAAATTATAATAATAATAATAATAATAATTAAAAAAAAATGAGAGAGTTGGCCAAGAAAAAATCGTACTGACATGTGCAATTTGGAAGGGAATTCCCGCCCAGGCCCTTTTTTGTCGCGAAGCTAAAATGAACCTAAACGCTTCCCACCAAAAAGCACTCTTAAATCTTAATTAATAATTTTATGACCCATAAAAAAATCTTTATTTAATTTTAACCCAACAAATTTTAAAAATCTCTAACATCACGGCCCAGATTTTGGAAGTGACGCGCGCGCTGACTTCGCTTCAACGGTCCGTCCCGTTCGCGTTAAGTGGGCGCTAGGTTTTCATTTCTCATTTTTTTTATTAAAAAAATTATGTGAGTTGGTAACTGAAGGCTTAATGCAAATATTAGCAGACGCAGGCTGAGTGTTTAAGGCATGTTTTAGCCCTTGATTAGCTATGATTATGTATTAGGTAAAGCTTTTGACCTTGTCTTTATTATTTGAGGAAAAAAGGATGATGCAAAGACATCTCGGTAAAAAAAAAAGTTTAAAAAATTCTTACAGACATATTTTTTTTTATCCTATATATTATATTTATCATGAAAGAATACTTATAAATAGCTTCCTAAGGCATTATAAGTTAACTTCTTGTTAAGTAGATCAACATTTATTTGATGCATTCGTTTTTTTTTATTTTTAAAGATTATATTTCCCACTTTCCCGTTTCCCATGATGAACATTTATCGTTCCATAAAGGTGTTACTTATATATTTTTTGAGAATGTAAAAGGAAAAGTGCTGCTTTCTTATTTTATTTTTTCCAGATCGATTAGATTCAGCCAGCGGTTTCAGATTCGTCCCGAGATGGTCCATTTAAGCCATTCAGTTTTTTCAAGCAGCACTGACTTTAATGATTATTTCGAAGTGTTTAAAGCTAAATAAATTTTTAGCTTTATCTGTGCACACAGCTTTCATTGGGTAGACAAATAATTACATATTCCATCTCTCTCAAATAAAAATATTTCAATTACTGCATTTTAAAAATCTCATCATGTCTCATAAATTTCTTTTAATTATCTTTCTTTAAAATTCATAACAATTTTTATTTTTGGAACCCACAATAATGATAAATGGAACATTATTATTAAAAAGGGTATAAATAACACAATACTTCAAAAGTATACAAGTATCCTTCTAATTAGTTAGGCTGCATTGTCAAGGCCAAGAAGGAAAAGAGCAAAATTTTAGAATGGTGTGCAGTGTAAACTACGCTAATTGATATTGGTTTTTCTCTTGTGATGGTTACGATTTGAAAAGGATATTGACGAATCATGAGGCTTGCTTGCTTTTGTTTCTCATCTTAAGAAACAGGCTAAGTTACACAAATTTATGTACTTTTTGGGCCACCAGGAAAAAATTATAAATTTATATATATATATATATTATAATGAGTTATATATGAACTATTTATATGCAAAGTACGTCTTACGTTCAACTCCGTTGATACATTATCCACATTCCAACACTTTAATGGAGAATTTTTTCACTTTAATGGAAAATAGTAAATCTAAGTTATAAAAAGTTCGGAATGATGACAATTGATGTGGGTGCCATCGTCATCATTTTTTTTTATTTTAATTACAAAGGCAGTTAGGTTTGAAACTTAAAGAAAAAATAAAGAACACTACTAATTGAAATGGGGATTAGGCACTCTCAACAAAAGATTGATCAAGCAAGAGTTGGTTCCCGCAACTTGATGGAGTATCTAAATGAAGACATATTTGTCCATGAATTGGATGCATGTTGGACTGAGTTGATTAATGAATTTTCAGTATAATACAATGAAGATAATTGAATACTAACTATATTATCAACTCTCAAGTAAAGACAAAAATATTTTTTCAAATCGATTATTTGACTTTATCTCTATGCATATTCAAAAACAAAGGTATTGAATCTGATCTTGTTTGTTGTGTTTCATATGTCTCCAAGCCAAAGTGATACTGAGAGTATATATAAGCCATAAATTGATATCTTAAAATGACAACTCTTGAAATAATACACAGTCAATTAAAAAGTAATAATAATGCTTGTTTAAATTAATAATAAAAGTTAATTTTTCAATTTAATTTACAGTTTACAATGTAAACATAGGAGTTTTGTTTTAACTTGCATGAACGTAGTTATGGGAATACTATGCAAACAGTCCCAATTATCTATTAAATGGATGATTCTACTTTGTTTCATGAAGCAACACAAGTTTAATAGGCAACATTAATGCAAGGTCATGCTAGTTAGTGCAGGAGACATTGGGTTGTGGGGTAACTATCACGTTGTTGCTTTTGGGATGATGGATGGTATGATGCCACACAGGTAAAGCAAAAGGAAGCACAATAATGTTCCTGACAAGTTCTTCATCTTTTGACCAATACACACATGCCCCTGCTTCACTCCTCCACCCTTTAATAGTTCTGGAGTGGAACCCATCTCATCCTGTCATCCACACTTTAGCATGCTGTTATTGGATTGTGATTCTTAACTGCATGAGATGATAGTTTAGTTTTAGTTAATGGATTTGATACCCTTTTCACGTGTTCTTCAAATGGCCCCCTCACATCTAGGGTTGAAAACAGATCAGACAATCTATGATAGGCCTCTTGCCTAGTCTATCAAGGCATGGTATAATCTGTTTGTAAACAAGGCCAGTTAAAATCTATTTATAAGTTTGAATATGTAGATAAGTCAAATATGGTTTTTTTAAAGCTAGGCCAGTAAACCTATAAACAAGATCAGTTTACACATTTAAGAAATAAAATTATATTTATGTTATATATATGTAACATAAATATAATTAAAAGTCATTTTCACTTCAAATAATCTGTCATGGGCCTCTTGCCTAGTTTGTCAAAGCATGGTATAATCTGTTTGTAAACAAGGTCAATCAAAATCTATTTAAAGGCATGAATATGTAAGTAAATCAAAAATGATTTTTTTGTTTTAAAGCCAGTCCAGTAAGCCTATAAACAAAGTCAGTTTACACATTTAAGAAATAAAATTATATTTATGTTATATATGTAACATAAATATAATTAAAAGTCATTTTTACTTCACATAATCTGTCATGGGCCTCTTGCCTAATCTATCAAAGCATGATATAATCTGTTTATAAACAAGCCAGTCAAAGTCTATTTAAAGGCCTGAATATGTAAATAAATCAAAAATGATTTTTTTTTTAAAGCCGTCCAGTAAGCCTATAAACAAGGTTAGTTTACACATTTAAGAAATAAAATTATATTTATCTTATATATAAATTCAGGTTATATGTAATGTTTATTTCTTCATTTTGTTTTGTTAAGTAACTATATTTTGAATGCCAGCATCGTTACTCTCTCTCTATTTTTTGACATGTGGAGAAAAATCTGTACCCAGTTTTTTTTTTTAAATAAGAAAATCTGTATTCATTTTTACTCCTCAAAGGACGTTTTCTCCATCCTATGATCGTCAATTAATGATGGACTATTTTAAACCAAGACAACGTTCCATCCCCCTCCCACAGTCAACTAATTCTATGATTTTGAATTGTGATACTCGACATCAAGGTTCAAAAAACCGGACCGGGTACTGAACCGATCGAGGCAGTGGGTTAAGGGTTAATGAGTCAGATCGGGGTCAAACCGGCCATATTAAAATAATGACATTTAATTGATAATATTAAAATATAATACTTTTAATAATGTTTAATTTCAAAATATTCATCTCTATCAATTAAAATCTTTTAGTCATTGTAATTAATAATAATTCATAATAAAAAAATATCATTAAAATTCATTCATCAACCATAAAACGTTAAGAATCAATCATAAAAAAAATCATGTTTGTAGTAAAAAAAAAAGGAAAGGAATAAATACCATCTAATTCTTCCCTTTGTCACTAAATATTAATAAAAACAATAAAAAAAAGAGAGAAATTGCATTAAGGTCATACACAAGAAAATTAATATAAAAAATGTCTCAAAAATTGCTACTGATAACTCATTTATTTGTCAATGATGCTCTTTTACTTGCTAATAAAAACCTTTTAAGACCTTTCTAATATTAATTTGTTTGTGTGGGACCTTAACATAATTTTCAAAA
>QFDD01000708.1:0-38792 GCA_006871305.1 Vachellia collinsii
TTTTCTTCTCATAATATGATCTATGCTTTTAGGTTAAAGATTGTACGGTTAAAATTTAAATAAATTATGAATTATATTATAAACTACCAGATCTGAGCTGTTGATTTTTAAATTGAATTTGAGAATGAGATTAAGAGAAGAAAATGAGGAAAATAAAATAAGGAAAGGCTCCGAATCCATCTTACAATATTGAATAAGAGCGTTGCAGATAATTACAAAAAGAAATTTTACTTATATAATCTTTTATTATCGAAAAGGAAATTTATTTTCATCCATTAAGTCTCCGTAATTATTTTTTCTTGTAAATCTTCGATGTAACTGTAATAAATAAATATATTTAAGGAATTTATTCATAGAGCAAAAATGGATTATGCTCTTTATTGGCAATTGCATGAAAATAAATAAAACTTGGTAGGAAATGAAGCTAATTTTGTACCTGGAGCTGGAAGAAGGTTCGCGGTTCAACATGATCAACATGACACATGACAAATGACTTTGTGATGATAAAAAATTCTACAGATCAGATTCATGCAACAAACCATCGTGCACAAGTCACTCGTGATTATTTAACTACCAGTGGAAAAGAAGCATTTTCCCTCCTTAATTTATTCCTCATTCACAGACTTGTCAATGTAAACAAACAGATAGTCCAAGTCTACGACAGCTTTGAACGGGAGGGAGGGAGTGAAGAAGGCGATGAGTGAAGAATGTGAACAACGAGTTGGAAAGAAACGCGCTACAAAATTGACTGCAAGTCCACGGCAATGCACATGTTTATTTACTAGTCATCGATCTGATCCTCTCTTCAGATTTTCCCCTTTTTACCTCATATCGTCTTTACATTTACATTAAAAATTGAATGGTTCAAATTTAATATCTTATAAAGTTATATTATAATATCACTTGAATATAAAAAATGTCAAAATTTTGATACGAAAAGTTCACAACTGTGAACTATTTAAAAATAGAAGAATAATGATGTTATTAGACCTGACCCGTTGATAGTTAATCAATCCCTCTTGAAGCCACATGATCGTTATAATTAATAAATTAAGAAAATATGAACAAACGCTATGATTAATTTATTTTTTTTACTAAACTTAGTATATGTATCCTCTTATTATATTGGAGACAATCATATCTGAAACACTGTTAAACGTTAAACATGAATATTTCTTGTGAGGATTCAAACCTTGATTTGTTACGTTGTGAAAAATTAATCCCTTATAGTAGACTTTACCCATTGATAGTTAGTTAATTCCTTTTGAAGGCACATGATCCTTAATTATTTATATTAGTGGTTAAAATAATGGCCCATCATCTAATTAACTGATGCATCAGTTCGGTTCTGTTATTTTCTACCTTGTGTTGTTCAGGTTGTGTATTGTCTATTAAACAAGTCAACATGAAAATGAATATATATACGTGTTGACTAAAGACTAAAAAGCGTGGAATGAGATTCCAACTACTTCGCTTTTATCTCTGTCCCCACTTTTAAATCTTCTGCACTATAATAACACTTTCATTGATTGAAGAGACTATTTATTGTTTTGGAGAAAATAAACTGTTGTTGATGTATGTTTTGTAGAATACTATTATGGAATTATTACATTCAAGCACTAAGTAAAATAAATTATTATTATTATTGAAGAGAAGTGATAAGATTCATGGTGAGAAAATAATAAGAATGTTAAGATGTATGTGTGATCATATACAAAAATATAAGATCCATAATATTTATTGAAGAGAAAATAATGTTAAATGTTATGAGGTGATTGGGAGAGGTTAAAAGTTGGCCATTGGATGTACCTGTAAGGGGTTGATCAAGTAGTATTTAATCCTCTAAAAAGGAGTAGATTAAGTTCAAAGAGAACATTTAAAGTTATTAAATAAAAGCTTTTGGTTAATAATATATCCAAATATTTTGTTATTAATAAAACACAATGAAAAGGAAAATGAATAGGGTCATTCTATATATGTTTGTACTATTCTTGAGAGTTTTCTTTCTTAGTATTCTCTCATTTATAAATTTCCCTCCATTCAAGCATATATGATTTATATATATTCAATTATACCTCGAACATGATTAGAAGAAATTTGTGGGCAAGAAACAAGAGCCTTTCATAAGAAGGTTACATCCAACCCCCTAGTTTTTTAAATTATGCAATAGAAAAATATAAAAGTTCAAATTACTCTAAAGGCTGAAAAGTCTTGAATGAATTGTGATATGATTGTAAACATGATATATGCTCCCAACTATTTTCTTTTAGAAAGTTGTCGTTTAGATTGTGAAGCTGCAAGGAATATTTGGAATTAGAGTCATCCCCTTGACTCGCATTTTAGGAGAGTTTCTTAAGTGTATGATGCAAGAATTACAATTCACATCTTAAAGTTACCACGGATTTTTACAACTATTATTAATAAACACGCATATTGTATGATCTTACAGCAATGTATGTACTTACATGTTAATAAAACGGATTCGATATAAGATAGAATGACCGAATAAAATATTGTTAAAGAAAAACAAACCTTGTTCACTGAAAAAAGAAGAATATTTTTATAAATTCAAAATATATTTGATTATCGTGTGAGCCTATTGTCACGGGACATTCATGGAAGTCCCACATCGGATATGCAATGGGAGCGATCCTGGCATATAAGTGTGGGCGCTACACACCCCACTAGGTGCATCTTTTGGGGAGAGGGTAATGACCCCGTGACAAAGTGGTATCAGAGTCGACTCATTTTCGACTCCGATGTCCTGCCAAGCACCCCTCGGGTGGGGTAGGCAGGGGGCCCCACCTGTGACAAGGGCGTCACAGGATTGGGTGGGAAAGAATGTCACGGGACATCCATGAAAGGCCACATCAGATAGGCAATGTCCCCGTGACACTATGCACTCATATGCATGAGAATGTGAGTACTTCTTTTGATATGGGAATACTTGTTTGCAAAATACAAAAATTATATTTGAAAATAAACATATCAAGATCAGAGCGTAAACTCTTAATGATAACTTATGTTCTTAAATGGAAAAAAGGTCATTAAATAGAGAATAAAGGGATTCCCAATATTCATAAACAAAAACCAAGAAATGAAAAAAAAAACAACAAAAAACTAAAACTTGCTTCTATTTTTTTAGTTTTTAGAGATAATTTTCTTTTTTTTTCTTTTTTTGAAAACAAGTTATTAAAAACAATACCCGAACAAGTTTTTTGTGTTCTTGTTTTTTTTAAAACAGTTTTTTAAAACAGAAACAAACACCCCTTTAGCTACTTGTTATTTATATACTCCCATAAATATTTTCCTGCAGGAAATTTTTTCTTATTTAAAAAAATAGAATGTATAAATTATAAAATATCAAAAAATATAATTAAGTCCTTTTGAAGGCACATGATCTATCATTATTAGTATCAATGGTCAGAATAATGACCCAACATCTCTAAGATCGTGTTTTTGGGTTTGACTTCTCTCATTTTCATCTATCTCATTTTCTTCTCAAAACACATCATCACCCTTAAATAAAAAGAAATGGAGGGTCCAGATTTAATATTTTATATAATTAGTTCTAATCAATTCGTGATTATAAATTGTTTATAAATGCAATTATAAAATAGGCTTCAAGATTTATATGATATTTAGCAAGGAAGATTGAAATAGAGATTTATGTGTGATATTATAGTTTCATGTTTAAAGTGTAGACATTACTTGCTTTCATGGAAGTCTTTTAAAGAGAATTTATGAGCTAAATACATATTTGTGTCACTTAGTTTATCTATAATGCATCTATTAAAAAAAAAAATTTTTTTAGCACATTGAATATATTACATAGTGATATTACATTCATAGTTGAACCGCACAGTACAATCCTTGTGAATAAAAAGTACAATATGATTACAAGAGAGATAAATCACTTATTTTCTAAAATCACCAACCTTCCAAATGCAAATTTGGCCTCGGTTTCTTTTCATCAGTAGCAGCAAGATTGAAATTTATGCCACATTCGGTCAAGGAATTGGAAATAAGCATACCTCCAAGAGCTACTGAAGAGCAAAGGACCCACCATTGCCCAAAATCCCACAATAAATCCAAATCCCATGCTTACAAAGAACCAATTGATTCCCTTCACATGATCAATTTCTTTCAATTTGTTGTTGGAGGTGTTTGATGAACAACTGTTGCTTAGTGGAGGGCCACACAAATCATTTCCAGTGAAACTTGATGCTTCAAAGCTTTGTAATTGGGTCCCCGTAGGAATTTTTCCCATCAATTTGTTGTAAGACAAGTTAAGCATGCTCAAAAAGCTCAATTTGGACATGCTTGGTGGGATTTCACCTGAAAGATCGTTTCTTGAAAAATCGATGGACTCCAATGATTCCATATTGCCAAGATTTTGAGGAATTTGGCCTATAAAATGATTGTTTGAGAGGTTCAAATAATGGAGTCCCTTAAGTTTTGTAAGCTCCATTGGTATCTCTCCGGATATTTCATTACATGAAAGGTCTATGCTTGTGATGAGACCAAGGTTGGTGCTATAATCATAAACTCTTCCTTTCAACAATAATTCTTCAACTAACAATTTATTGGCTAAAGCCGTTAGATATTTGAAAGAAATGGATGACTCTAAACTACTATTTATTACCAACATGGCACTTAGATGCTTGACACATGTTGGTATATTTCCTGATAACTCGTTATGTGCAAGGTCCAAGATTTGTAAGGCACTCAAGCCACAAATTTGATGAGGAATTGGACCAAAAAATTTGTTTGATCTCAGAACAAGAATCTTTAAATTTGACAACCTTTTTCCAACCCAAGATGGAACCCGTCCTGAAAATTGATTCTCTCTTATATCCAAGGCAATCAAGTTTGTTCCATTCTTCAAAACACTAGGAAAATCTCCAGAAAAACTATTGTTGCGAAGGCTTAATGTTTCCATCTTTGACAAGGATGCTGTGGATGTGTGGAAGGTCCCAGTGAAATGGTTGTTTTCTAAATTCACTGTCCTAAGATATGGCCATCTCATCCAGCAATCAGGTATGTTACCCGATAAATTATTTGAAGCCAAATTAAGAAACAGTAGGAAGTTTATCTCTTCTTGTTGATGACACAAGAAGCGAGCAATCGATCCTGAAAACTGGTTGCTTGAAAGGTCTATGTAACTCACATGTTGTGATACATTAGGTAATTGGCCGTATAACTTATTTGAACTTAGATCAACAACACTTTCTAAAGTGGTGTTTAATAGTATATTCGGAATCTCTCCTTCAATATGGTTGTGGGAGAGATTCAAATACTCAAGATTGGCAATTGTGCCCCAAAACCCAGTTGGAAGAGAATCACAAATCATGGCATTGGAGATGTCCAAACTAAAAAGATTCTTTAGGGATTGAATCCATGAGGGGAAGTGGGGACCTAAATTCAAAGAACCCAAACTTAAAACCTTCAAAAGTTTAAAAGAAGGATTCCAATCAGGGTCCACATTTAAAATGAGTTGGTTCTTGTTTGCTAAGAATCTTTGCAATTGGGTAAAATTAACAAGGTGCGTTTCTTTGACAACTCCTTGAAAGAGATTATACCCCAAATCAAGTCCATTCAACTTATAGAGTGATCCTAGGATTTCAAAAGGATTTCCATGAAGTTGATTTTGTGAGAGATCAAGATACATCAAAGTTGTTAGATTTCCAAATGATATAGGAATTGAACTGTTAATAGTGTTGTTCTGAAGATTAAGAGATATCAAAGATTTAAGATTTCCTAATGAGCTAGGAATTGCACCTTGAATGGAGTTGTGAGAAAGATCAAGTGCAACAAGATTTTTGAAAAGACCAATCTGGTCAATGAGATGGCCAGATAACTGAGAAAAATTTGCATAAAAAATCTCCAATGTTTGGGAAACACATCCTGCTAAAAGGATTTCCAACATTCTAGAAATTCGTTGGTTCCACTTGTTGTATGAAAAGTCCAGTTCCCTCAAGTTGCAAAGATTTCCCAGAGAAATTGGAATTGGCCCTTCTAAAAGATTTTCACTCAAGTCAAGAGTAACAAGAAGAGTCAAGTTTCCAATGTTAGTAGAAACTGTGCCAACCAAGGAGTTATCAGAGAGGATGAGAGACTTTAAATGCCTGAAACTGTACATCCAACTAGGGATAGAAGAGTTGAACCCATTTTCAGATAAATCAAGATGTTGAAGGAGGGTCAAGTTTTGAATGCCATTTGGGATGGAACCACAAAAATCATTCCCATATAATAGAAGATGAACCAATTTTTTGAGTTGAAATATCCAATTCGGGACAGATGCAGTGGAAAAATAAGAATAAGAAAGATGAAGGACAACTATAGATGAAAAGTTTAAGGAGGATGGTTCAAAATGATGGTTAAAATCACATCCAAACAAGTGCAACTCTCTCAAAGAGGGAAGTGATTGTAGAACCTGTAACCAATCAAAGGCATTGGATAGGTTTACATTATTTAGCTCAAGAAATTGGAGGGAAGAAAGAGTAGAAATCCACTGAAGACTTTCAACAGATATTGGCAAGTAATATTCATCCATGTAATGTTGACCATAGCCTCCAAGATGAAGATTGTTTAGATGGGAGAGATTTCCAAGTTGATGAGGAATGCTTCCATTAAATTCATTATCAGTGATACCAAGATATTGCAAATTGGAAAGCTTTCCAAGTTGATGAGGAATGCTTCCATTAAATTCATTATAACTGATATCAAGATATTGCAAATTGGAAAGCTTTCCAAGTTGATGAGGAATGCTTCCTTCCAAAATATTTCCTCCAAGGTCAAGATAGATCATATTGGAGAGATTCCAAAACTGCATAGGAACACTCCCATTAAATTCATTATGACTGAGATCAAGATATTGCAAGTTGGAGAGCTTTCCAATTTGATGAGGAATGCTTCCCTTCAAAAAATTTCCTCCAAGGTCAAGATAGATCACTTTGGAGAGATTCCAAAACTGAGTAGGAATGCTTCCACCAAAACCAGCATTAGATAAGTTAAGATATGTCAAACTTGTCATTAGGCCAAGAAAAATAGGAATTTTCATACCTCCAAAATAATTAGCACTCAAGTCCAAATAACTTAAATGCTTCAAGTTAAGCAAGGAGGGATGTACCTCGCCACCAAACATTGATGTCTCATGCAAATCGGCATATTCAAACTCAGAAGGAGGTGGAGATGTGAGGTGAAGCTCAAGCACATGTCCTGTGATGTTATGGCAAACAACAGAATCCCAGTTACAACAATTTGTATGAGGAGACCAAGAGACAAGCCTGTTTGAAGGATCTGATAGATGACATTTCATCTGAAGTAAGGCATCTCTCTCACTTGGAATGCACTGAACCTCACTAAATGCTCTACAGATGCATAAATAAACATTTGATAAGGTAAATAACGAAATAAAAACAAACACAACAATATCGGAGGAACCACCCATGACAACGTTAGACAAAGAGTTTTTTGCTAACAAATGTTGTGCTTTGATGGATTTATGGATTGTGGAAATAGAGCAATTAATTTATAATGCCATTCTGTGGTCCTCACTTGACCAAAAGTCATCTCCTTCATCATGAAGTTATAAATAAATTTGGTTTTTGAGCTCCAGAAAACATATTATAAGGATATAAAAGTTTTTCAAATTAACTTTAGACTTACCGTGTTTTTTGGTTGAGTACTACGTTACCTATTGAATACAATATGCCTAGTGATCCATTTGATCCTCTCCATCCTTTCTTCCCCTCTCGTTTTCTTCTCATAATATGATCTATGCTTTTAGGTTAAAGATTGTACAGTGAAAATTTAAATAAATTATGAATTATATTATAAACTACCAGATCTGAGCCGTTGATTTTTAAATTGAATTTGAGAATGAGATGAGGAGAAGAAAATGAGGAAAATAAAATAAGGAAAGGCTCCGAATCCATCTTACAATATTGAATAAGAGCATTGCAGATAATTACAAAAAGAAATTTTACTTATATAATCTTTTATTATCGAAAAGGAAATTTATTTTCATCCATTAAGTCTCCGTAATTATTTTTTCTTGTAAATCTTCTATGTAACTGTAATAAATAAAAATATTTAAGGAATTTATTCATAGAGCAAGATTTAACACTATTCATGACAAAAAATGTCTGATTATAAATGTTAATAATTCAGCTTTTAAAAGTTGTATTATGCAGAATTGCATACGCTATCTATCATCCTTTTTTTTTTTTTTATAAATTACTAAAGGTATTTCCAAGCCACCTTCAGTTTGAGAATATCCCTTTCAATGTTCAAAGTGTAAAGGTTTTCCTGTTTTTGAATAAGTTGCTTTCTTAAGATTCAAACTTATATCCCTTTTTACGGAAATGAAACCACTTACCATATTAACCAGCAACAAACCATCGTGCATGAGTCACTCACAATAATTTAAAGGAGCGACCAAAAAAGTCCAACAATTTCAGATTTCCCATACACACACAAATTAAATAAACTATAACAGGGTAAAGATGCAGGAATACTATATCACACTACCAATGGAAAAGAGGTTTTTGCTAACAAATAAAAACAAACACAACAATACCGGAGGAACCACCTATGACAACGTTAGACAAAGGTTTTCGCTAACAAATGTGCATTGATGGACATACGGATCGTGAAAAAAGAGCAACTAATTTATAATGCCATTCTGTGGTCCTCACTTGACCAAAAGTCACCTT
This sequence comes from Vachellia collinsii, assembly GCA_006871305.1. NCBI lineage: Eukaryota > Viridiplantae > Streptophyta > Magnoliopsida > Fabales > Fabaceae > Vachellia > Vachellia collinsii. The sequence continues at coordinate 8,721 of QFDD01000708.1, forward strand.
CTTCATCATAAAGTTATAAATAAATTTGGTTTTTGAGCTCTAGAAAACATATTCTAAGGATATAAAAGTTTTTTTAAATTAAATATTGACTTATCGTGTTTTTCTGTCGGGTACTGCGTTACCTATTGAATAACAATATGCCTAGTGATCCATTAGATCCTCTCTTCATCCTTTTTTCTCCTCTCATTTTCTTCTCATAATATCATCTATGCTTTTAGGTTATTGTACAGTTAAAATTTAATAAATTATCAATTTATATTATAATATTACATAAAAACAAAACATGTTGAAATTTAATTTGAAAAGTTCACAACTATAAACTACTTAAAATAGAAAAAAATATTGATGTTACAAAATACTAAATCTAAGCCGTTGATTTTTAAATTAAATTTGAGGATGAGATTAGGAGAAGAAAATGAGGGGGGGAAAAAGAAAATGATCCAAATCTGTCTTACATTATTGAATAAGAGCAATGCAGATAAATACAAAAGAAATTTTTATTTATATAATCTTTTATTATCGGAAAGGAAATATTTTTTTCATCCATTAAGTCTACATAATTATTCTTTCTTGTAAATCTTCTTTGTAAGTGTAATAACTAAATATATTTAAGGAATTTATTCATAGAGCAAAATTTAACACTATTCATGACAAAAAATGTCTAATTATAAATGTTAATAATTCAACTTTTAAAAGTTGTGTTACGTAGAATTGTATATGCTATCTATCACTTTTTTTTAATAAATTACTAAAGGTATTTACAAGCCATCTTGAGTTTGAGAATAATCCCTTTTGATATTCAAAGCATAAAGATTTTTATCTTTTACAATAAGTTTATTTCCCAAGATTCGAACTTGTATCCCTTTCTAGAGAAGTCATGAAACCACTTATCATCGTTATTTGGAGAAAAGTTGTTAATGGATAGTCAGAGTATTTTACTCTGAAATAAATATAAAAGAGGTTTGTCTAATTAAGAAAGAAAAATGAATAATTAGAGTATTTTACTCTAGAATTATCAATCTCAATATATTAAATAAAATTTATGATAACTGTACTATTCACAAAGGGTGATTCATCTGTTAGTCTCTTTGTAATACACACACATGTACATACTCTATAATTTGTTTGTAATAAGGTGCTTGTTATTTTTCAAAACATTATGGCATCATTGAAAGAAGTTGATTAAATATTAATTTACCACAAAGGCATTTAGTACCTTTTTGGGAAACCCCAAAACTACAGATTTATAAGCACTTTTCTACAAGTTGAAATAAAAATTTCATACTTATCTTGAAAGTCGTAAAATCACTTTAAAAAAAACTAATATAAACACAGAGTTACAACTCACAATTAATGTGTGGAATTGGCTTTTATGTGGAAACTTCTTCTCTAATATTTTCTTTCGATTGGCATTTCTTGTCATAATCCGATTTGTTAACATGTTTCCTTCTTGAAACCATCAGCCGCGATTTTTGTTTACTATTCTGAAGTGGAAAGTTTAAATAAATATTTGTTCAAATGTCATGTTGATTTCAAGGAAAAGTGCCATTCCACATGTCATATTGTGCAACATTTCAAAGGGTTCTTCCACACAAGATATATCAATACAGTACCCGTCATGAAAGGGCCATATTCTGAAGCAGTAGTACTAAAGGGTTCTATTATTGATATATCAATAAGAGAATAATGAGCGTCACGGCTTGGCGAAATAGAATAGTAATCAATTCTCATGTTATCTTTGATTTCCTTATTAGAGTAATGGTACCCATCGTGGCGCTCATTGATTGGCTGGGCATGGATCAGGTGTTCCTCGTGGCTCACGATTGGGAGCTATCATTGGTTGGTACCTCTGCATGTTTCGTCCTAAGAAGGTGAAGGCGTACGTGTGCCTTGGTGTGCCTCTCATGCCTAGAAACCCTCAAGTCAAGTCCCGTGATGCCTTTCGAACTTTGTATGGAGATGATTATTATTACATCTGCAGATTCCAGGTTCTTCTTCTTCTTCTTCTACTAATTTTATTTTGGATTCAAATCTATGATCAATTACATGTGACACAACTTTAATTTTGTACCCATATTTAGTACCCGATAATAATACCGATGGAGGAACCCATCATAATTGTTGAAAAGCTAATCCAAAAACATACAAAGTCACACCTCACAATTAACATATGGAATTAATGGAATTTCCGAACAGAAACCTCTTTAATATTCTTTTTATTAAGAGCCACATATTTAGTCATAACATGTGGAATTGGCAATCCATAATTCATTAGTTGTGGTTAGAATAATGGCCCCATCGTCCAATTAATTGATGCAGTTGGGTTCCGTTATTTTCTAACTTGTTGTGTTGTTTAGGTTGTGTATTGCCTATTCAACAAGTCAATATGAAAATGTTGAAAAAGAAAATGAATGGGATCATTCTGTACATACGTTTTTGTTTGTTTGTATGCAAGTTGACTATAGACTAAAAACCAACCACATGATTAGTCTCAACGTGTAGAATGGGATTCCAACTACTTCGCTGTTATTTTTGTCCCAAATTTTAAATCTTCTGCACAATAATAACACTTTCATGAAAGAGACTATTTATTGTTTTGGAGAAAATAAACTGTTGATGTATGTTTGTGGAATACCATTATAGAAAAATTCCATTAAATCCTAAATAAAAGAAATTATTATTATTGAAGAGAAGTGATGAGATTCATGGTGAGAAAATAATAAGGATGCAAAGATGGATGTTTGAGAGTTTTCTTTTTTAGTATTATCTCGTTCATAACTTTCTCTTCATTAAAACATATAGGATTCATATTCAATGGTCCCTTAAACATGATTACAGGATATTTGTGGGCAAGAAACAAGAGCCTTTTATAAGAAGTTTACATCCCACTCCAAAGTTTTTTAAATTGTACAATAAAAAAACTATAAAATTTCAAATTCCTCTAAAGGCTCAAAAACCTTGAATGAATTGTGATATGATTGTAAACATGATATATGCTCCCAACTATTTTCATTTAGAAAGTTGTCGCTTAGATTGTGGAGCCACAAGAAATACTTGGAATTAGAGTTATCATCTTAACTCGCAATAGTTTAGTTTTCACGAGAGATTTTTTAAGTATATGATGCAAGAATTAGTACTTACATCTTAAATTTACAATGGAATTTTAAAACTATCATTGATACACACATATATTGTAAGATCTTACAGTAATATATGTTCTTATATGTTATTAGAAATGATTCAATATAAGACAGAACAAAACCTAGAGAATGAAGTAAAATATTGTTAAGGAAAAAGAAGCCTTGTTCATTCAAAAAAAAAAGAATCTTTTTTTATAAATTCAAAATATTTTATTATCTATGTGAGCCTATGCACCCATATCCATGAGATGTGGGTACTCCACAAGAGATAGAAATTATATTTGAAAACAAATATATCCAGATCGGATGGTAAAATATTAATGATTACTCAAGCTCTTAAATGGAAAAAATGATTACTCAAGCTCTTAAATGGAAAAAAGGCCATCAAACAGAGAATAAAGGGATTCCCAATTTTCATAAACAAAAACTAAGAAATAAAAAAAAACAACTAAAACTTGTTTTTGTTTTTAATTTTTTTAAAAAATTCCTTTTTTATTTCTTAAAAAAACAAGTTATTAAAAACAATACCCCATACAAGTTTTTTGTTTTTTTTCAAAAACAAAAAAGAAACAGTTTTTAAAAACAGAAACAAACACCCCTTTAGTTGGTTGTTATTTATATACGCCCAGAAATATTTTCCTGCAGGAAATTTTTTCTTATTTTAAAAAATTAGCTAGAATGTATAAATTATAAAATATCAAAGAATATAATTAAGTCCTTTTGAAGGCACATGATATATCATTATTAGTGTTTTTGTGTTTGGCTTTTCTCATTTCTCATTTCTCTCATTCTCTTCTCAGAACACATACTCACCCTTAAATCAAAACAAATTCAGGGTCCAGATTTAATATTGTATATGATTAGTATTATAAATATAAATAAACAAATTACAGATTAGTGGCCTTCATGAGCGTAAGAAGCTTTCGATGATTTTGAGCTATAATAAAAATGGATTATGCTCCTTATTGGCAATTCCACGAAAATAAATAAAACTTGGTAGGAAATGAAGCTAATTTTGTTCGTGGAGCTGGAAGAACCGAAGAAAGTTCACGATTCAAAATGATCAACGTGACACATGACAAATGACATTGTGATGCTCAAAAACAGTGTAACGTCCACAAACCAAATTAGCAAATTCTACAGAGAGATTCATGCAACAAATCATAGTGCACGCACAAATTAACAGGAGCGACCAAAAAAGTCTAAGATTTCAGATTTCCTATACACACACAAATTAAAAAAAAATTACAACAGGATAAAGAGGCAGGAATACTATATTACAAGCTTGTCAAAGTAAACAAACAGATATTCCAAGTCTACGACGGCTTTGAGAGGGAGGGAAGGAGTGAAGAAGAAGGCGATGAGTGAGGAATGTGAATGACGAGTTGGAAAGAAACGCTCTACAAAACTGACTGCAAGTCCACGGCAATGCACATGTTTGTTTACTAGTGATCGATCTTGATCCTCTCTTCTGATTTTTTACCCTTTTCACCTCATAGCATCTTTACATTTAAATTAAAAATTGAATGGTTCAAATTTAATATCTTATAAAATTATATTATAATATCACTTGAAAATAAAAAATGTTAAAATTTTGATATGAGAAGTTCACAACTGTGAACTATTTAAAAATAGAAAAATAATGAAAAGTTGTTAGACCCGACCCGTTGATAGTTAATCAATCCTCCTTGAAGCCACATGATCGTTATTACCCTAAGGCCTGAACAGCATGAATTATAAAGCAGAAAGTTGCAGTATTTATATCCTCCCATAACTATATTCGTGTCAAAAACTATTGCTTATTTAAAAAATTATAATGCATAAATTAAGAAACTATGAACAAATTCTATGATTAATTTATTGTTTTTCTAAGTTAAGTATATGTATCCTTCTCTTATATTTGAGAGAATCATATCTGAAACACTATAAACATTAAACATGAGCATATCTTCCTGTGAGGATTCAAACATTGATTTATCATGTTGTGAAAAACTAACCCCTTTTATTACACTTTACCTATTGATAGTTAGTTAATTCCTTTTGAAGGCATGTGATCGTTAATTATTTAAATTAGTGGTTAAAATAATGGCCCATCATCTAAGTAATTGACGCATCAGTTGGGTTCTGTTATTTTCTAACTTATCGTGTTGTTTAGGTTGTGTATTGTCTATTCAACAAGTCAATATGAAAATGATGAAAAAGAAAATGAATGGGGTCATTCCATATATTTGTTTGTTTGTTTGTTTGTATGCAAGCTGACTGAAGATTAAAAAGCAACCACATGATTAGTCTCAACGTGTAGAATGGGATTCCAACGATTTTGCTTTTATTTGTGTCCCAACTTTTAAATTTTCTGCACTATAATAACACTTTCATGGAAGATACTATTTATTGTTTTGGAGAAAATAAACTGTTGTTGATTTATGTTTTGTAGAATACTATTATGGAAATATTACATTCAAGTCCTAAGTAAAAGAAATTATTATTTTTATTATTGAAGAGAAGTGATAAGATTCATGGTGAGATAATAATGAGAATGTTGAGATGTACGTGTGATCATGTACAAAAATATAAGATCCATAATGAATATATTTGTATAAGAGCTGAACTATCATTTATTGAAGAGAAAATAACATTAAATGTTTTGAGGTGGTTGGGAGAGGTGTAAAGTTGGCCATTGGATGTACCTGTAAGGGGTTGATCAAGCAATATTTATTATTTAATCCTTTAAAAAGGAGTAGATTAAATTCAAAGATAATATTCAATAAAGTTATTAAATTAAGTTCAAAAAGAATATTTAATAAAGTTATTAAATAAAATATTTCGGTTAATAATATATTCACAGATTTTGTTATTAATAAAACATAATGAAAAAGAAAATGAATGGGGTCATTCTATATGTGTTTTTACTATTATTGAGAGTTTTCTTTCTTAGAATTTTCTCATTCATAATTTTCTCTCCATTCAAAGATATATAATTCATATTCAATTGTACCTCCAGTTACAGGAAATTTGTGGGCAAGAAATAAGAACCTTTCATAAGAAGGTTACATCCGACCCCATAGTTTTTTAAATTGTGCAATAAAAAGGGTATAAAAGTTCAAATTACTCTAAAGGCTGAAAAATCTTGAATGAATTGTGATATGATTGTAAACATAATATATGCTCCCAACTATTTTCTTCTAGAAAGTTGTCGCTTAGATTGTGCAGCTGTAAGGAATATTTAGAATTAGAGTTATCATCTTAACTCGCATTGTAGGAGAGTTTCTTAAGTGTATGATGCAAGAATTACAACTCACATATTAGACTTACAATGGAATTTTACAGCTATTATTAATAAAGTACTACTATTATTAATACACACACATATATTGTAATATCTTACAACAATGTATGCACTTACATATTAATAGAAAGGACTCAATACAAGATAGACCAAAACCTAGAGATATGAAATAAAATATTGTTAAGAAAAAAAACCTTATTCACTGAAAAAAAAAAAATATAGAAACGTTTCTATAAATTCAAAATATATTTGATTATCATGTGAGCCCATGCACCCATATCCATGATGTATTAAAACCCAACCCAAGTAAGGCAGTCAAAATGGTGAACAAGTGCCTTAGCGAATGCAATCAATCAAAAATTTTAGAATGGTCAATCAAGTTAAATTTTACATTTCTTCCTTTTCTTACTGAACTTAAAACGATACCATGTTGAGCTTTAAAAATAGTAGTCCATCATATTTATTTCTGATATTTTATTATATTAATAATCAACTCCTCGAGCTTTTTAAGGTTGTCTATTTGACCCTCTAAAATTAGTATCTACAAGAGATTCTTCAGGTTTGTATGACATAAGAAAATTACATCACAACTCACGTTTTAAAGTTACCATGGAACTATAGCATTAAAAAAAGTTACAATCGTATATTACTATTTTTACTCCTGGTATTATGCTTTGTTCATAGATATATATATTTAACTTTTAAAAAAGTAATATTTAAATAAAAAAGCATCAATCCACATGTGAATGAAACATTTATGTGTGTATAAACTTCACTTAATTTAATAAAAGAAATATGATAGTATTTTATTATTATTTTTTTAGCTATGCACAATCCTTCACCTACAAGAGACAATCATATTTAAGACATTGTTCAACACAAAATATAGACACTTATTTTAATAGGAATTCAAACATTACTTCAACGTATTATGAGAGATTGAACCCTTCTTTTTTTTTTTTTGTATGAAAAATTTTTGGTGAGTTGGGTTTCGAGGGCTTACTAGGACCAAAGCGTGCATCCACCCCTCAAGAAAGCTTATAAAGACATTTACAAAATGTCCACTAACAAGATTTTTACATAAGTAGTGGGATTTAAACTCACGACCTTATGAACTGTGAATCAATTTCTTACCAACTCAACCAACCTTTATTAGACTCAATCCCTGTTCTTCCTAGTATTATGTTTTCTTCAAGATTGCCCATGAACCCACATCAACTGCAGATTACGAAGAATGCTAGCCACAGTTCCATTTCTTTCTTCCTTTATGTTTTTCTGTAATTCTTTCTTTTGGACTATCCTAAGCGGGAATGTGTGCGCTGTTGTGCAATGGCTTTCTCAGCAGCCCAAAATTGTTGTTTCTTTGATGTCAACATGGAAAAGTCTCACATTGCTTTGAGAGTATGGAAGTGCAAGAGTATAAATATCAACTTGAGATTTTGGACTAGTGAATGGGTCTAAAAGAGAAATCCAAAATTTATTGACCTTTTTCAACAAGTTCGTGAATACAACTCTTTAGTTTTCGACCACCTTCATTTCTCTTGCATATTATTTTGCTTATAAACGTTTCATCCTAATGAGTTCTTTGAACAACAAAACCTCATTCCTTCAATCATCCACCATCTTTGATTGACGACACCTTTAAAGAGATCCCACAACCCTTTGATTAAACCCACATTTTGCTCATCATCTTTGAAATCAGAGCTTCAATGAAGCAATGAAAGCAGAGACAAGAGCAAAGAAAAGAGCACATCAAGCTCTAGTGATGAATTGTTGTTACCAACAGGTCTCAACAGATCTCCCAACCACTCCCACCACTAATTCATAGTTTATTAAAGCATTAAGTAGACTTGATCCTTTATCTTGACAGATTGCTCTTTGGTTTAAGATCTAAGTTGAATAATTCATGGCAAGTAGAGTTGCTATTTGTTTTATAAAGTGAGAGTGCACATGGAATTCTTCTCTACCGTAGCTTAGTTGATTCCTTATTTGTTACAGAGAATTAACTAACAGTGAAGGCCATGGCTCATGATGTAAAAAGAGGCAATGAATATTCTAAACTCATCTTACCAACCTTAATTCTGATTACCATTTTCCTTCCATTTCAAAAGAGAAATATATAAAAAGGAGCATAAGTCAATTGGAAATAGAGTACTTTCGTCACTTTCAAAAGTTAACTTCATCACCCAATAAAAAAGTTCACTTGTGAATTAAATCCCTTAATTAGGAAATATAAAAGCTTGATGCCAAGTGAACCAACTACTACAAAAGAGACTTTTCACATCCAGCGAAAAGGCCTTCTAATATCCATTTTGTGGTGGACGTCTTTGCCAGATCTAATGTCACATCCATGAGTTGCTGGACAAAGCCGCTCAAGTCCAGCCATGTAAGGGCAAGACGTGAGAGGCATGAAAAACCTCTCACCTCTAGCCATATAGAGGCTACTCTCATATAGGTAAATGTCAAGTTTGATATGAGTAAAGCAGACAGGCTTATTTAAAAAGAAAAAATTAAATTAAAATGGAACGGCAAAAAACAAACTGTTTGATGCTTTTGGTGAAGAGACAAACCAGAAAATCTGCAACTATGGGGCTCTAATGTTTTTAATTGATTCAAATGAATAAAGTTACATAGATAGGAATTGACACTTAAAATCATAATGACATTTGGTATTTAATTAGCTGCTCAAACACCACATTCATTAGGGTGAATTATCCCATAACCAATGGTCATCAGAACTTGAATCATTACTGCATTTCTTTGCATTTCAAAAGAGATGAAGGTTTAAATGAACAGCTGCATCCTACTGTCTGCATATTGGTTATACGCTAATTCGCCAGATAGTTGAATCAATACCGTAATACATTTAGATGAAAATACGAAACCTTATTCAAGAGTTTCCAAGAGCCATCATGCCTTTTCTCTATGGCAAAGCAGTTCCAAAACTCAAGCACCAACAGCATATCCAGCATCCTCCAGTCTGGTGCATTTAACAATGAATTACATGACATTAGAGTAAATTGTGATATCACACTAAGTCATCAGTTGCATGGATATAAGTCTAATTCAATCCTGTGCTTCATATAGTCTTCAATTTTTCATAATCATACTCCATTAATTGCATGTAAAGTAGAGGCTGACGATTATAATAATATCATGCAAAGTATAACATTGCGTTAATAATTTGTTTAAAGCAGTAACATTTAAATCCTCTCATAACTTTATCACCTTGTACGAGGAAGAGGCACTGTTAGATGTAGGTTGTACATTTAAATCTCCAAAAGAAATCAAGATTTCACATGAAAACCATTTTATCCTTTACAGTTATCGATGAGCAATACAAGACTCTGGTGAGCTCAAACAACAACAGTATAATATTATACGAGGCTTATGTACATGCAAAACTTAAAAGTGAGAGGACTACATGCAGATATTTCTAAAATAAACAACTGGAGAAAGGAAACATCTTTTAAATCTAATAATACAGATATGCTATTTTTACATGCTCTAAAGTTCAGCATGGTGTTATGGCCACTATGAAGTGTTTATGACACTTTGTCACAGCATTATAAAAAATTTTCAAGTATGAAAGAATAAGATAACTTCATATAGCATTCTTGTTAGCTGTTACATTACTTGCAAACTTATGGTTCAACTTTATCCTTTAATTGTCAGAGACTACAATTACGTTGTTGCAGGTTGAATTCTTCACCTGGTTGATCCTCACCATGCTGGGCTATATTCCAGGAATGATTTATGCTCTAATTGCATGTAAACAAATAAAGAAAAGAAAAGAATAGAGAAACGTTTAAAAAAGAAATAAACAAATAAGCATTAATGGCTACCTGTTAATATAACTGCAGGTTCTCCAACTTTATCCTTTAATTGACTGCAATTCTCAATAAGTGAAGCTTTCTTACTGGTTACCTAATTCAAATACACAAAACTACTTTAACCTTGTCTGCCGAGGATGGTCATTCGGCACATGAAATTCACAAACTAAAAATAAGCCTTTTCTCCTCCATTAATAATTAATTAGATATCCAATCATAACAAATTCCTCTTATTTTTAGGCCAACAAATCAGATAGTAAATTTCTTGACAAAGCATCTACTATCAATCTAGCAAAGGACACTATGGGAATAAGAAAAAAGTCTGCTTAGGCCAACAAAAAACCTTCCAAGGAAAAGTAGATTCAGGTTTTCACCTCCTTAAAGTCAACGTCCACATATATATGTGGTGCTTTCCCCTCATCCTGCCAAGAGAAGGTAGAACCATTTCAATTACAACTATGCACGAGCATTTATTACAGATGAGGGAACTAAGCAAGAAGGGTTGAGTATGACAAATATTGAAATTGATGTTAACAATGCTACACATGTCTCAGCTAGTTCAGACTTCTGTACATCATCCTAAACAAGAGAAAGATATAAGTGCCCACTGGTTGGTGGCACCTGTCAAGCTGCATATCAAATAATTTTTACATAGTTGTTTATATATAATAGAAAAATCATATCATAGGACGTTTAGACTAGCTTTTAAACTACCTCTGTTTTAAAGCTTACAAAAATTAGGGGATTTTTTTCCCTGCACGCTTCTACATCACAGTACACCAGAAAAAAGCATGAATGCACCATAAGTTTATTCCACCTAGTGCTTATTTACAAGAGTGCACATAAATAACCATAAATTCTTCAAAGCTATCAGAATGAACATGGGAAACACAGAACAAAAGCAAGAATGAGAGTAAAAAATAACAATCATGAACTTTCTTCGGACTAAACTTTTAAACAAGTACAAAATTACTCCTAGAATAAGAAATAATATTAAATCACTGCTGTCAATTTTTTTTTTAAAGCAAAAACTTACTGCCATAAAATTTGAGCTTCTTTTCAAACTTGCGCTCAGCTTTTGATCCTGCTCTGCATTCATTAACGACAAAATGAAGTGAGATGGAGCAGAAAGAAGAAAAGTTTAGAGTTCAAATTAGAAAGAAGAACAGAAGGGAAGTTTAGGATGTCACGTACCTTACACTAGACTTGCCCATCACTGATCCTTGTTTTAGGGTTCTTGTGTCTAAAATCCAGAATGTGAAAGTTAAAGGCAGTCTTGTTCGTCTAAAATCGTAAAGGTCCCATTCCGGGCGAATGAGGGAGATCATAGAAACAAAAAATGAGTGTGGATGTACCTATCTTGGACCAATAGGCAAAGTCAGCTCAACCCACTGTCTCAACCAGCCGATCCGCACGAAGATATTGGAACCGAAAGTTCTCAACAACGGAGAGTTGTTAGGGCGATGATGACGGAGGGCGGAAAGTGGTGCTGAGGGTCTTAGCCGTGTCAGTCGAATAATTTCAGACTGAACAATGAAGCCAAGAACAAAAAAGGGATTGAATGACGAAGGTGAAAGGAAGGGTAGGTACAGCCAATGCCATCTTTCGACCTCTCTTCTTTCTCTTTCTCCCTCTGCTTCTCCGTACTCTGTTGCCGCGGGGAGAGTGAGAGAGCTGGATGCAGAAATTTTATGCTTGAGGCACCTCTGTCCCCTCACATCCAACCTTTTGGGTAGGTTGCCTCTCACGTCCAGCCTTTGCTGAACGTGAGAGAGTCATGAAAAATTACTACTGATAGTAGCAACATTAGTAATTTGAAATTGTCCACAAAATTAATCTCAGAATATACGAATTCAATTTCACAGCATAAACAAATCTCCACCATGCATTCAGATAATTTATGAGCCAGGAGTAATAAAAAGTGCATTCACAGGCAATGTAAAACAACATCTTGCCGTAGATTTAATTTCTAACATATAAATTATTGTCAATAAATCCAGATTGAACTAAAAGCTGAGTTAAGTTATGCTAAATCAATTAACACTCAGTCATTCAATGTAAAACAATCAATAAAGTGTGCAAAACAAAATGGCAAATAAAAACTGGAATGAACAAAGTAAAAATTATATGAATATCTTCAGTAATGATTAACCTTTGATAGCTCCATGACTGAAGATGCAAAAATGTCATACACAAGAACAATAAAGAAAGAGTGCTAAAATTAAATGTATTAGGGAATGTTTCATTCTTCATGGTCACCATAATTTTAACAAGCATTTGATATTATTATTACACCAGCTAAAAGAAAGGTACAAAGTACTGAAATCCACAATAATCTCATTCTTTACTTCCATGTATTTCATCATCATTGTGGAAGAAACCCATGAACTGACCAGCAGAGTTCAAGCAAGCCTCCATAAATTCACCCATAAGCCCAATCATATCAGACCCTTAGCAATGAAAGAGAATCCTCTAACGTCTGGCTTAATTCCCTTTAGAAGAAGAAGACAATTCGGTTTTAATTATTTTAATTACATATATACTACTCTATCTAATTCTAAATGTATGATCTATTTACCTAATTTGATTAAATTAAGGACATTAGTTAAATTAGTCAATATTACATTTTTTTTACAAAACACTTCAATAGTTTTCCTAAATTCCCTTCCTCCCTCTCTATACTACTCCCTCTAATCCTAAATGTAGGATCTATTTTCCTTCAATTTTTTATTTTGCATCTAGACAATTTTCTCTCTAAATTAGATCCTTTTATTTTTTTCTATTAGCATCATTAACTCCTATATATGAGACTAATAATGTTATCAAAGCAAAGTTACAAAATCTAATTGTATTAATGGAACAAAATTAAATGCTTTAAATAAAAGAGAAAAATATGATAAAAATGCTAAGTTAAAAATTAAATGAAAAAAATATAGGTAACAACAAAATAATTTCCTTTCAATTTTTTTGTTTTTAAAAAACTTTGCATTTCAGTATACATTTGCATGGTTAGACACATAGGCTTAGGCTTTCACATAAATTATTTTGATGCCTCATATTCGGAGAAATTGTTGCATGCATCCAATGCTTCTCCTCATCCATGGGCCTTTTCATCCTATGTAAGCCTACATGTCACTCATTCCTCTTACTACTATTTTGATTGTTTTTAAACAAAATTTATAGGTAATTTTGCACCAAAAGAAAGTTTATGGGGACTTGATGAGTAGATTACAGAACTCAGCGGATAATTAAAGCAATGTAATGTGATGTCAAATAGGTTCTTTTTAGCTCTGACCTCAAAAGTAAAATGAGATGAAAGAAAGGAATGATAGTTTCATCATTCTCAATCATGTCCATTACAAAGAGCAGAAACTGTTGAGAGCACAAAACCACATCCTTTTGCATCTAGGCAATGAAGAAGGTGATAGTCATACATAGTCATATCACCCAAATAGGCTATAGAAAAAGGCAACTTGGCATTCCCTTCAATTAATGTGTCGTCAATTGGCGTCCATTCCACTCTCCTACTACAAAAAAGTTGGACTTTTGTAGCGGTTCAAACCGTTACAAATGTATGTAGTAGTGGTTAAATAAATCGTTGCAAAATCCACCATGGCAACTAGTTTTGCAGCGATTCTATAGAACGGTTGTGCACATGATCAAAATCGTTACCAATTTTCCAACATTTCTAATAAAACTGCTGCAAAAAAGGAGGTGTACAGGGGAATCACAAAGAGTTAGTTGTAACGGTTTATAAATTGCTACTAATAGTAAGAGCATTTTGGATTTTAGTAATGACGGTTGTTGCGGTTTACAACCACTATTAAATTAACATATTTTCTAAAAAAAATTAAATTTAGTAGCCGTTATAGAACAACTACCAATTAATTAGATGATTAAATTTTTTTTGCCGCCAAAATGTTTGAGTGCGGTGAAAATTAATTTTTCCTGGTACAAATTTTCTCAGAATTCAAAAAAATTGTCGCAATAAAATAAGTTTGTAGAGATTCTAAAACCACTACTAAAATTATTTATAATTTAAAAAAATTATTTGTGGAATATTTAAATACTTTAATTAGAATTTTTTGTTTAAATATATGATGAAATTAAATGTAATTATAAAAGTTGGTTGTTAATAATAAATAATTAATTAAAATTACATGTTAAATTATTAATTACATAAAGATTAAATAGTGGAATAGAATGTAATGAAATGGTAGAAATACAAAACTAAAAAAAAAGATAACATTAGTATATTTAAAAGATTATTATCACATTAAGTAAAAAGAAATTGCAGTATAAAATATATGATAAGAAGATGAAATAATATGAGAAAAAGATAAAAAAAATATAAATTGTGAGGGGCAAATTCATGTAAAATTGAAACTGTCATATGTTATTGAAGATGAAAGAAGGATGAAGAGAAGGGAAAGAGAAGAAGAATAAGAGAGAGGGAAGAACAAAAAACGAAATGGGGGGAAGGGATATTTATAGGATATCTGATAGGAATTAACAAAAGTTTAAGTTATTGTTTTTTGCAACAGTTTTGTAAACAATTGTTTCTTTTAGCAATGTTTTGTGATTGTTTTTGTAGCATTTCTTATGTTTGTAGCGGTTTGGAACCGATACTAAATATGTATATTTTTTTTTAAAAAAATTCCCCCTTACAGATTGAAATAAATTACATATAGTATATACTTAAATTATTTATTCAGTGTCATTGGGTCTAACAAGGGGTAGATCGTCATCTTCTTTGGGGAAGAAGTTTTCGAAATTAGTAGGATGAAATGTCACTGCCTTATAGGTGTTATGTTCATTGCTATCACCCATGTCATAAAGAACTTTAGGCTTAAGATGAACTACCATACTCCAATCTTTATTTTCTCATCCTCCACATAATAAACTTAATGTGCCTCTAAGACTAGAATATATAGCTCATTGTCTTGAGATTCACCTGTGTGAATGAGCCTTGAGAAATTGATAGATGTGATTCCCAACTCATCATAGTGATTCCACGAGAAGTTATTGCATTTGCTTCCATGTGAGCTCATTCCATGACACTACTATCATGTACCCATTGAGCTGGGAAACATCTCTCAATGTGAGCTTCATCTTCAACACCCTCCCTGTCGAATTTACACATTTCATTCCATAAATAAAATTACAAATAAGTTAATGAATTAAATTTGAAATGAAAATTATAATTAATCCACTTCAAAACCAATGGACTAGCTAGAGGAAGAGCATGAGAATCCGTGCTCCCTGGCAATCTTCTCATCCTCAAATTGTTCAGCCTCATGAACTAATACATGAATCTCACCAACCTTGAAATCATTCAGGTTGAGATTATTAGTAGCCTTCGGATTAGCCTTGACCTTGCTAGTACCTGGGGCTTCACCCTTGGAGATCATGGGATCCTTACTAGTTCTAAGATCATGATCAAGACTAGCCACCTATAATATATAAGTATTCTAATAATTCAAAATACATTTATTGAAATGTATAAATATATTACAATAAAAATATCAAATTAATAGAAAATAAATATAATACAACTATTCCATAATGCAAACAATTTAAATTAAAAATAAGTTAGATTCTAACCTCTACATTATTGCAAAAGAAACCGCTACAAAGAAATGGATGTCTAAAATGCTTCTTCAATGAGACATTTTTAAAAATGCCAAAACTATGAAAATGAGGGGGTGGCTATTTATATAGCCATTCAATTAATAGTAGTTCTGCCCAAACCACTACTAATTTATGGGCTTGCCGACAAACTTTGTAACGGTTTTACAAAATCAGCTACATTAACCGTGGTTGTCGAAACCGCTGCAAAATACATGGCAACTCGCAATGTTTTGACTTTTGCAATGGTTTGAGCTTAGGAAACCGCTGCAAAATACAATGCTAAATGGCAACGTGATGTAATGTTGTAGCGTTCCTAAAATCGCTACAAATTGAGAGATTGTTCAACTTTTGGAGCGGTTTTGTTTCCATAACTGCTTGATGAATCCCAAATTTATTATATATTTTAATATCTATTCCAGGGATTTTTATTATAATTATAGGTAAATTGGGAATTTCCAAGATTAACAACCCTTTTTAATTAAAAGGGTGATATAATATATCTAATTAGATTATATCTAGTTGGAAGATCAAATTATATTGTGGAAGTTATTCAAGAAGCTATCTTTCTTGAGCAATCAAGCCATTTGAGGATCACAACTTATCTTATCTATCTACAGATCAATTCAAATAAGCAAATCATCCAATCATTAAGCAATGGAAAACACTATTTATGAAGAAATTATAAGAGATATTAAAGAAGAGATAGATAATCCAAATAAAATATGAAGGAAGATATTATCATCTGTATCTATAAATATCAATAGGATGCTTCCCACATCTACAAAAGGAGCCCTCCAGGAGCCATTTGAACGTACACCTTAGTCATTCACAACACATCTCACAAGCATCCACCTAAGGCACCTCCTTTCTTCTTCCTCTATTTCCTTCTTTATTTTTTATCATCAATATGGTGTATTTTAGACACATGTGTGGCTAATTTTCTTTGATTCTTGAGGAAAGATGTAGTGGCTTCAGTCTCTTGTTCATTATTTAGGAGTTGTATTTTTCAAAGATTTAATGTTTTACTATGTAAGTTTTTATATTTCCTAATTCTAGGATTTCAACTTTTCGCATAAAGTTTTTAATTAATTTGTGGATTCAATTTATAATTATTATTTGAGGTTTTTTTTTATTTTTATACATTTTGTTGCCTAACATGATTGCCTCTTGTTCCTTATTTATGTTTATAATTAGGGTTTCATGGTTGGTCATGATTCTAGGGTTCTGGTTTGATTACATATTTTAAGAAGCCAAATTATATTTATAAATTGAATCATATGCTAAGTGGTTGTTAAATAAGTAAATAATTAATTAATATTTATATGATAGGGTTCTAGGTTTGAATATTGATTTAATTATTATGACCTATGATATTCATCTAGGGTTTATACTTTAACTTAGCACTCTTTATACACTCCACCTATCTTTTTGGACCATGATAGCCACGCATCGATCCTCGGGAAGTTTCATAATATTAGTAAGTTTTCACTCCTCCATCTATAATTTTTGTTTTCTTTTCTCATATTTTTTTCCTTAAAATCAATTTAATCAATCTTCTTTTCTACTTTTCACTCGTTAATCACTTGCTTAATTAAGAATTTTTGTAATGCCAATTTGACTCTGGGGATAACGACCTAGGTTAACCATTAGTGCTACATTAGGGTTAATTTAGTTAATTAATTTGAAGTGCTCACAACAAGTGCGATCACCGCTGCAAAAACACTGCCACTATTTTGGCACTGCCTTCCTACCATCAGGCCCCAATTTTGCTCTACATTTATAGCGGTTGGTAATCGCTAATAATCTATTCCCACATTAGCATAGTCAGAGGGCTCTAATTTTATCTTTCAATTAATGTTCCATTCTTAATTGTAGATACTTTCAAGGTGTTCGGGACACTGTTTCCTAAGAATGAGCAAAGGCGTGGTTGTCCATGCTAATATGAAAATTCTTATCGATTTATCTTATATATACGGTCCTTTGACCCACATTTTTTGTGGTACTTCGATGATTCTCAACCTTCCCCCTTTTTGGTAACTCAATTGGTTAGATTAGTTCATGCTGAAAAATTATGTTTGACCTCTGACTACTATCATTCTGATGATTGTAATGCACTTGTAGGCAAGCATTTTCAATTGAAGTGCCACAAGTTGTTTGAGCTTATTATATTTGGGTTCACCCCAAAAAGAAAGCTGTTGCGCAAAATGTTGCAAATAATATTAGTGCCCTTGATGTTAGGTTAAACAGAGAGAGACTTGCCCTATTTAGTCTGGTGATTGAATATTGTGAGTTAATGGCAATGTAAATGTAAAAGTTAGAGAATTTGCTACCTTTATTCTTTAACTTTTCCTTGACTTTGGACTTGAACTTATAAATTTCCTTCTTACTTGTCACAATCTTTCCTTAGCAATTTCACTTCCTACAAATAATATAATGCAATTGGCATTAATAATAAGCCATAAACTATGCATTATAACATTCAAAACCTTACTAAAATCTCTATTGAACTTTAAGGGCTCTAAAGCCTTTAACTTTGCTAAAATTGAATCAAATGCTTCCAAAATTGTTTCCTCACTTATACCCTACACAATTTTGCCTTCTAAATCCATTGGAAACATCAAAATCACCAAAATCACACTTTTTCTATCACTTCCCCTGCAGCACGAAATTTTTCCAAAAATTGGAAAAAAAAAATGTGATTTTTCAACTTCTACCTTCACATACATGCATAATCACATTCCTTGATCATTTTCCCATCATTAAACATCACAAAATCATTCCTTCCCTTGCATGAACAGTGTCAACCAGCAGCCATGAACAGTGACTTCATGCCAAAAATTCCATACAAGAACAAATCAACTCAAACAAACTACCAATAGGTTCCAAATCATGCATAGATTGATTTCCTAGCAACTATTTCATCTAATTCTCACTCCTTCTCATTTTTCTCTCTCTGAAACCTAACTTTGCAGCAGCCAAATACTCCATATTCAACCAAATAAAACCAAACAAATGGAAGAGGAGTGGTAGAAATCATGAAATATAAAGGATTTCATGCATGGATCCACTCTTACCTTGAAGTTTGGGCTTGAAATTCCTCCTTTCCTTCCTCTTCTTCACCTCACGACCTCTCTCTCTGTTCTTGCTGGTTTCTGCACGAAAATGGCCTGTTTGGAGGCCATGAAATACTTAATTTTAAAGTTATAACATGTGTTAATTAGTGTGGGACCCACTTGGACTGATAAAGTAACTTTATACTGATATCTTCTACCACTTGTCTATGATATTTTGTCTCTCTTTTCCCCTTGCAATATGGTTATTACAAGTGGCAAGTTCATGGCCCCACAACTTTCTTTACAAGAACTTTAAGTTCCACAAGATTACTTTACGACATCGGAAATACTTTTCGGCAAACCCCTGATCACTTGACCGGTTTAGGGTCACTAAAAATTCCAAAAATTCATATGATACTTCCATGATTTTTCTTTTCTCATTTTGCTTCTAGAATTTTCTTTAATTAATTTTTGAAGAAAACCCAATTTCGAGGGTTTTTCGGGCCTTTTCTTTCCGATTGGGAAATCTGCTTCTGACTTTCTCTTGAGAACAATTTTATAAAATACTAGAATTTCTGAGCTATTTTTCCTTGATCTGAGATCAGATATCTGAGGCCTCTATGTATTTTAAATGATTATTTTTGACTAATTATTTATCAAATAGCCAAAAATTAAATGACCTTTAAAATTCCCGCGAAGGTTATTTTTGTCATTTTAGCTCTAACTTGGCCTCAATTACTTATCAGTGAATTTTTCTCTATCCAATGGTGTCCTGAAAATTTTTCTGATATTTTGGTCAAACTTTGACCAAAATACCCTTGGACTTGCACTTATTTACCAAATTGCCCTTGAATTCCTTAAATGGCGATTTGGTCCCTCGAATTCCAAATTTTCACTTGGGTCCCTATTTCAAATATCACCTTAGTTCCTTAAATTCACCAAATGACACTTTGGTTTCTTATTTTTTTCAAAATGACCACTTTACCCTTACCTTTTATACGCTTGGCAAAAATGACATTTTTACTCTTCCTTTCCTTTCCTTTTGTCCTCCGAACCTTTAACTAATCTTTAGCCACTCATTTAGACTTTATATCCAGTTATCGAAAACCTGGATATTACAGGTTTAAAACCGCTGCTATTTATTCTTCCACAATTTGCAGCGGTTAACGTCTTAACTTTTATGTTTAACTTTTTGACAATTAATAAATTTTCACTTCTTTACTTTTTTCTTTTAATTTTTTGTAAAATTGATAAATTTCCAAATTTTAAGTTTTTAAATTCTTAAATTTAAATAATAACAATTTAACTAATAACAATTTTAAATGAAATTTTTAAATTTAACTAATAACAATTTTAAAATTTTTACAATCTATACAAGTGAACTAAAAAAAAGAAAACTCAAGAATCCGGCTGAGGGAGCAGTGGGTCGTGCTGACCCTCTGGATGATCATCTGTCCTAGGAGGCTGGGGATCAGGCTGAGCTGGTGGTGGCACGAAGATGTTCGGCATGACTATCGGCGGGAGCTGCGGAGGAGCGACGCCAGGCTGAACCCGCTGAAATGCCATCTGGAGCATGGAGTTGGCAACCTGCCTCCACATCTCCATCTGCGCCTGGAACTACACCTGCATCTGTGCCTGCGTCTGAACATAGGCTTGCACCTGGGCCTCGACCCGTGCCTGGACCTGGGCGTCCACTCAAGCCTCGACCTGCTCTAGGACCTTCTCTCAAACCTCCTCTCTAAGCTTAGTGTGTAGAGACTCTCAGTCCACATCAGAATCGTCATGCCTCATGGGTCCCGATGTGGTCGCCTGGGACGCAGCAGCAGAAGATGAAGTCCCAGCTTCATATCTGCTACTCCCGAAGACTCTGGTCCTCGTCACCCCAAACCTGAAGAATGGAAGTCGCTCAGCGTCAGTTCTTTGAATACGCTCTTGAAATAGAAAAATGATATTAAATAATTATACAAAATACAATAAATATTAAATATTTATACAAAATACAAAATATACTTACAATAATCTGGTCAGTCTCCTCGGATAATGGAGTCCCGTCATTGTGCCTGTGGGTGGCCACTACATATCTCCGTATGTGGCCCTCCGACCCTCCCTCCTTGCTGAGTCATAATAAATAAACATAATATAAGAATTTTAATAACAATTAAAAAACAAGATAAATTACTTTTATATTTACCATCTCAGCATAAGTGCAGGAGAATGGCTTCGATCCTGCAGTATGGTGGATCGTCTGGCGTGCGTGGCTTTGTTCAGCTCGCCTGGAGATAGCCATACTGCCCGGTGACCTCCTCCACCGGACAAATCTTGCCCAACTTTCGGGCTGGACCGGGTCATGCACGTCTGCTGCCACCCGCTGTGTAGTTCGCGTGCCATCCCGGTTCTTCGAGTAGTACAGGCAATTTCGCCTGTTCTTCCTCCCCTCTCCCATCTTCGAGATGGAATAGTCCTTGTGCGCATCCCACACAGCAAATTTATTCTGCAAAAAAACAGATCAAAGTTAGTCAGTATTTCACAATAAAATAATAACTTAATTTAAAGAAATATATTAAAATTATACCTTAACTTTATTCTCCCAAACCCAATCTTTGTCTTCTTTCCGCACCCTCTTCCACGTCTCGGCGCTGATGTCAAACTGGTCGTAGTTCCCTCCCTGCTTCGACAGGTAGCGGTGGTACAGTTGACTGGCCTTCTTAATCGGTTACCGTGTCAGCTCATTCCATGGTACCACTATCCGGTGGCCAGCATCGAGCTGAGAAACATCCCTCAATGCCAGCTTCCTCTTTTGCAGCCGCCCTGTCGGATCTGAACATTTCATTCAAATATTAACATTATAAATTAAATTAATTCATCAATTTGAATACAAAATATAAATCTAAACTACTCACCCTGAATGTCCACTTCAAAACCAGTGGACCGTGAAGCAGAAGGCCGTGGGAATCCCTCTTCCCTGATGATATCCTCATCCTCAAAGTTCTCAGCCGCCTCAACTGAGATATCTGGAAGATCAAAATCTTTGACGCTGAGATATGTATTGTCAGGATTGGCCTCAACACCGCTAGCATAAGGAAACTCCTGCTCCTCAGGATTGGCCTCAGCGCCACTTCGTTCCGGGATGTCCTCATGCAGGATCATAGGCTCCTTACCGGGCCTACATGTAGGATCGGGACTAAACATTTATAATAAAATAAAAAAAAATTAAAATAAAGTTAAAAAATTAAAACATAAAAAATAATTTAAATAAATTAAAAAAATATATAAAATAAAAACTTAATTTATACCTTTCTAGCTCAACAATAGACTGATCTCTCTCTTTTTACTTTTTGAAACTCTTTCGATGTGACATTTTTGCGAAAATGGAAAATGAATATATAGGACGAGGAGTTAGTAGTGGTTTTAAACAAACCGCTACAAATTAGTAGCAGTTCTAATAAAACTGCTGTTCAAACCGCTGCAAAATAAGATCACTTCTCGGAAAACACGCAAATTAGTAGTGGTTTTACTAAAACCGCTGCTAAATGGGAGGGAAATCCGTGACATTTCAATTTTGCATCGGTTTATTTTGTAGCAGTTAACAAAACCGCTACCAAGTTGTGACCCTTCGTATTTTGCCGCACTTTTTTTCAAAAAACCGCTGCAAAGTTTCGCTATAATTTTGGCGGGTCATTCGTGCCACATTTTGTCGTGGTTTTAAACTGCTACTAAATAGCCAGCGTGGAAAACTCTTAGTTTCCGCGGCAATATTAGTTTACAACCGCTACAAGTCATCAAGTTTGTTGCGGTTTTTGAAACCGCTACAAATTAGCCGTTCTTTTGTAGTGGGAGTGGATAGTGTCTTGTAGTGTAGTTGATAATGGAGGCCCTGAGTTATTATCTTAATTAATTAACCATGGCTGACATACTAATTAAGACTCACAAATAAACGTACGTGTGGAAAACTTGGTAGTTTAGCTAACATATAGCTTACTCTCATATTCCTTTTGATGGGGCATAGTTAGTTAGTTTGATTGTGTAGAAATATTGTCATAAATTGTGAGGTTACGTCGTGTATTTTGGGACAAGGAATATAATATTCATCTTTTTTCTAATCTTTTTTGGAGATTCAATGATTCTATATAATCTCATTACTTGCCTTCATTGTGCTATGTCTGTGTTGCTTGGTCACGCATTGCATGATGTTCATGATGGCTTGAAGCCGGTGCACAGAAGAAGTCTGTGACTATTGTCCTGTTTATTTTGGGGGGAAAGCAATGGTGTTACATTATCTGAAGACAAGGCGTAGCTTCATGTCCTTGTCTGAAAACAAGGAATATTTTTGGAATTTGTTTTGAAAAGTTATGATGTCATATTATCTAAAGAAAGGAATATCTTTATTTCTACTTTAAAACTCTCTGTGGTTAGTACTAGCGCAAACTTTCTGTTCTAAATATATAAACCCGGGCAAAAAGAAAGTGAATTTAGTTTGCCAGTTGAAGAGTTTTGCCTTTTAACATCATGTTGTATGCTTCTTCAACGAGATTATTTGTGAAATAACCAATGATTTATTGGTCTCCTGTTAATGTTTTTTTGTGCAGATTTGCTATGCATGAGCTATGCAAGAGTTGTTGGAGAGGTTAATTTTCTTGCAATAGATACTCTTGTGCTGAGAAAGCACTGATAACATGTATCTACAAATATATGTGGACCATGCCTATGCATATTGACATCTTTATCTTTTATGTGTTGCTGCTTCTATAGGGTTTGGGAAAGTTTCATCCTCATGGAGACTCTGCTGTGTATAATTCTTTAGTAAGAATGGCCCAGGTAAAATAATTTTGTTATCCACATCCTAATAATGGTAAACTAGTAGAAATATTGCTGGCCAATGATTATCTATCTCTAGGTAGCGTTTGGTATGCAGAAAAGAATGGAATCTAAAAGAAAATGAAATAGAAAAAGTGATTTTACGGATGATAAATGTCTTTTATACTTAATAAAATTATGATATTAATAAGGTACAATCACTATAAAGTAATAATGATAGAAGCAAGATAAAATTAAATGTTTCATTGTGTAGTAGAAAGGTGACACAACCAAATGCCCTGTGACATCGAATAGATAACTTCTTTGTGTTTTCTGATTATCATGTACATTTGGTTAGCTTTCTATCTATTTATAAATATGTTCGAAAATAATTCTGCTTATTTCTTCCTTTTGATAGACTGAGCCATTAGTTAATAAACCTTCAGTAAGGTATGAGGCAGAGATTAAAGTAGACTTCAAAAAGGAAAATAGATACAAAAAGACAAATGATAATGATGATAAAAGAAGGGGGAAAACCTTGATGAATAAGAATATAACAATTTGTTGTGGTGAACATTGTTAGAACTGTCATCGATTGTGAATTGATGAGAGGTCAAGTGCAATATATAAACATGGATTTGCAAATGAAAGGAATTAATCTATCTTTTAAAAAAGCTCATTCCTTATTGTTTTACCTTTTAATGCCTGTAAAGTTATATTTTGCAAAATAGTTTATCATTGGAGGTTAGTAATCTTTGTGTCTCTCTGTGCATTGATCAATGTTGCTAAAATTTTGTAAGAAGAGTTTGTTACCTTTTTTTTTCCCTTAAGGTCTTGGAAGGAGTAGGAAGGAATAGTGTTATGGCAATATGCCCTTTTTAATTCTTTTGTTAATAGGAGATTGCTTAATCACGCAATATATACAATCATAATGCAGGGATCAGTTATCACAAGAACCTTACTTCCATAGGATATAGAGCACTCATGTATATAGGTAAATTTTAAAAACTGAAAAATTTCTTAATGTCATTGAATTTTCTATCTTCATGATGCTAATATTCAAGAAAAAAGTGGTCAAAAAAGAATCTCCATCTGCTTGTAATCAATTCCTAACCTTAGAAATGGCACTCATCTTTTACCATTAACACACCATCTTGCTCTAGAAGTAGATTCCTAAATTTTGTGGAGTTTCGTCGATAACGTCATAGTGCTTGTGCTCTAGAAGTCGTCACTGCAGTCGTGCTCATGCTCTGAGATCTAGACTGATGAGTTTACTCTGCTCCAAGTTTATAATTTTATTTTTGCCCAAACTGATGATAAATTGTTCCCAGTTTTGTTGTTAGAAAAAATTGAACCTATTGTCATCGACCCCATTTTGATTTACAAAGGCATTAAGTTTTCCTAGTTATCCCATGCACTAATGTCACACCTCACTAATCACCTCTTAATACCTCATTAGAGACCATAATTGAACCACTTACCTATCTTCCATACATGGAATTGGCCAAAACAACAAAATTTAAAAACTTACCAAAGTTACTATTCACTTGGTAAATTTTCAGATTTTTGGGCCAACTTTGAAAATTTATAACTAATTCTAGAAAAATTAAAATTGAGTGGTTCAAGTCTCTAAATGAATATTATTGAATTTAATACAGGGAAAAATATAAATTTGGCCAAATTTTTGACCAATTAATACAGTTTAATTCGTGAAAATCCACTGTTCATATGGCCAATTTTCAATTTTCCAGATTTTTCCCTAACTTTGAAAAATCATAACTTTCTGTCTACACATCCAATTTTGACAAACTTTAACTCATTTTAAAGATTGGGATTTGTAGTATTTGTCTGGAAAATTTCAAACTAATTGGATCTCATTTGCCTTGTTTTACCTTCAACTCAAGTTTAGCCTTTGTTAAGGGCTTTGGACCTTTTAAAACTAGTTGCATGCTCACCTTCCTCTCTTTAATACATATAATACTTTTACATGATAATCTAGCATGCTTAGCCTATTTACACAGCACATACATCATGCTTCATGGTGCATAAGTTTAACATACAATTCTTCCAAAATCCATAAAAACAACATGAAACAGCATCCCACTTGAATAAGCATTCCCTTGCATTTGAAAATCACCCACCTTTACTCTTGTGATTCATTGCCTTTGTTCTTGGAACTTTGTCCTATAAGGTGTTATTATGGGAGGGTGAGATTTCATAAAAATCTCCATAGCAAAAACACCAACACACTCACCAAATGCATGATCATAATTTATTATTTGGCTAGTGATGCATGAACATGTGATACTCATGTTTTCAAACATTTTTCACATAACCATGACATGTTAAATCATACTATCGCACATTAAAATATCAACAAATTAACTTGCAATAAGGCACAAATCATAAACAATCATCAATGCTAACATTAGTGTAGGGTTAGTAGCTTTTGCTACCTTGCTTCCTTAACTTTGCCTTGTGATTTTTGCACTTCCCTCTTGCTTTTCAGATTCTTCCCTTAGCAATTGGACTTCCTCCATATAATATGATGCATTAAGCATCAACATTAAGTCATTTCCAAGGCATTATAACAACTAAAAGTCCACAAAACTCAATCTTAGCAATTTCAATCCTTAAACTTCCAAATTTTCCAATTTTGATTCTAATGCTTCCAAATTTGATTTCTCACTTCTACCCTACACAATATTTCCTTCTAAATCCATTGGAACCATCAAAATCATCAAAAACTCACTCCTTCTCCCAAGAACATCAGAAATCCGAATGCACAGAAAATTTCAGCTAGTGTGGTTTTCACTTTCTATCATCCCACACATGAATAAAATCGTTCATAGACCATTTTCCAATCATTTAACAACATAAAAACCTCCTTCCCCATGCATGATCAGTTTCACCCAGCAGCCAAGACAAGGGTTTGATGCCAAAAATTCAATATAAGCTCAAATCACTTCAAACCAAATGCCAAAATGTTGCAAATTGCATAGGAAGTTGTTTGGTAACATTTGATTGATCTAAATCACCCTCTTCTTGATTTTCTCTCTCTAAAACCTAAGTTTCCAGCAGCCCAAATACTTCACCATATCAAGAATTACACCATTGAAAAGAAAGAGAAGAGCTTGTAGATCAATTTCATGAAAAGAATTGAGCTCTTACCTTGAGTTTGGCTTGATTCCACTTCTCCTTCTTCCTCCTCCTGAAGTGACGCCTTCCCACTCTGTTTTCTACAAGTTCAGATCGTTATTTGGGCAGAATGAGGGCTGTAAATCTGTTTTAAAGTCTCTCCATAAGTAAAAATAATTGTGGGGTCCACTTACACAGCTAAAGTAACTTAATACTGATGCAATCAACCACTTTGAGTTAAATATCCCTCTTGCTTTATCTCTTTGAATAAGAGGGCACCAAGTGGAACTCCTCATGTCCCCACAATCTCCTTTTTAAAAGTAAAGTAGCTTTAGGATTACTTTACTCGAAAATTTTGTTCCGAAAATGCTTTTCGAGGATTTTCTGATCACTTGACCAATTCAGTGTTCTTAAAAATTCCTATAATTCCTCTACTCTTTTAATAATTTTTCCTTCCTCAATTCTCATTCCGGATGTGTCTTTAATTAATTTAAGAAAAAAACTCTATTTCAGAGTTTTTCTGAGCTTTTTTCTCCCGTTCTTGCAAACCATTTCTGACTTTCTCTTGAAATAAATTTTATGCAATACTAGATTTTCTGTGCTATTTTCCCATACTTTGAAATCAAACATTTGAGGCCTCCGGGTACTTTAAATAAATATATTTGACTAATTATTTTATTAAATAGCCAGATATTAAATAACCTTTAAAATTCCTGCAAAGGTTATTTCTATCATTCTAACCTAAACCGGGCCTCAATTACTGATCAGTGAATTTTTCTCTACCTCTTGGTGCAATAAAATTTTTTCTAATATTTTGGTCAAACTTTGACCAAAATGCCCTTGAATTTCATAATGACAAATTGGTCCCAACTTTCAAATTTACATTTTGGTCCTCCAATTCTAAAAATGTCATTTTGGTCCCTACTCTTCCAAAGTTCCTCTTTTACCTTTTAGGCCATTAATTGATCCATAATTATTCGATTAGCCTTTCTGCCTGGTTATAGAAAACACATATCACACTAAATTTCTTTAGGAAGTAAAATATGTGGTTGATTAAAAGTTCTTTTTACTCTTTCCTTATTTAGGAAGTCAAATATGGATCGTAGTTGGATAGATGCCAAACGAACAAGTGATGAATATGATAATGGGGTGAAAGGTTTTTTAGAATTTGCTAAAAGAAATGTTGATGATGTTAGTAGGAAGTTTTATTGCCCTTGTGTAGAATGTTTGAATGGGAGAAGATTAAGTGTTGAAGATATATATACACTTAATTTGTGAGGGGTTTTGTAAGAGTTATAGAGTATGGATATGGTATGGTGAAGAAATGGAAAGGCCAAATACATCTCAACAAAGGGGAGAAGCCTATGATGATAATGACGTAGATATGGATGATCGGGTGGAGGAAATCATTCTTGATGTTGGAGAAGAGGCTTTTAAGCTGATCACTGATAATATGCGCAATGATGCAGAAAAGCCTCTATACCCAAGATGCAAAAAATACCAACTATTGAATCCAGCGCTGAAATTAGTGAGCTTGAAAGCACGACATGGATAGAGCGACAAAAGTTTTACAGAAATTCTTGAGTTGTTGAAGGACATGCTTCCGAAAGATAATGTGTTGCCAAATTGTTACTATGATGCAAAGAAGATATTGTGTCTATTAGGCATGCAATATAAAAAGATCCATACATGCTCTAATGATTGCATATTGTACAGAAAAGAGTTTAAAGAGCTAGAGAGGTGTCTGATATGTGAGACATCAAGGTATAAATCAAAAAATATAGATGCTATTTTCTGTGTATTGCTAAGACTGCTCTAGCTTATGAGCAAGGGTGTCACACCCCTTTATATAACTCAGCCCAATCTAGACTTCTTAATTATTAGGGGCAGCTATTCTAAGCGTATAAATTCTGTTTATGTAAAACAGTCTTTTACCTACTTTCCTCAGATTGGGCTTTTCTGAAAAATTTTGAATTTTTTTTTTAAAATAACCTTTAATTTTTCTAACGTGCCAGGTTTGATCCTGGGTTCATTACTCTTTATTGGTAGCTTAAAAATAGCTTTTTCTTCATAAACCATTCTCCTCATGTCTACCTTCTGTCTCAGATTAATGTATACATAATTTATACAATCATATATACATACCCATCTAAGTCATTCAAAATTATATCAGAATAAAACATTAAACTTCTTGTTAAACCAAAATATATGCAAAGAGGTTATTCCATCTCCATTTTATGCTTCTCTTGTCACCAATTCCTTGCCTTTTGAGCTACCCGCCTCTGCTGTATTTTTGTTTGAAAGGGGGGTGAGATTTGGGAATCCCCGTAGAAACCACAATTTATCATATAGTTATATATGAAATTCGCAATCATGTAAAATAACCACATGTTCATACGGCATATACGACAATAGTGCACATCATGAGGTCCCACCTCAACATCATACGGCAATAATGAGAATCATACGACAATAATATACGGCACGAGGATTCACCTCAACATCATACAGCAATAATGAGAATTCATCTCAACATCATACGGCAATAATATACGGCACATCACATGGCACATACAATCATGTAGAATTAAATACATAAGAATATGATAAAAGGGTTTCTACCTGTAGTCCTTTGTTTACCTTTACCTTCCTTAGTATCCCCTTTTCCAGTCTTCCTCGGGGTGCTCAAGCAAATGTCAAATCCTAAGATATATACGTATAATATTACATTAATTATACACTTATCCAGCTTTATTTAGCTCCTCTTTTTTTTCTCATTTATACCCCTTTACATTATTTGATTTTTCTTTTCTTGACCTTTAAATTATTTTTCAATAATTTGGAAAAATCATAACTTATTCCATAAAATTCCAAGTACAATAATTTAAGCTTCTATGTGAAACTCTCTATATATTCTTTCAATGAACATTACTATTCACTAAATATAGTCTATAAATATTCCTAAATAAATGCTCAAAAGTTGCAGCTTGTTAAGCAACTTTTCATATTTTCCATATTTCAAAACCAAATCTTATTGGTTCGCAACTTGTAACTTATCCAAATAATGCATCTTAGTACTCATTTTAAAACTCATGAGTATACCAAATTTCATAGTCAACACAAGACTATTTGAGCTGTTAAAAGTTCACTCAAATTCTTTAATATTGCCACATCCATCATTTGACATATTTGTACAT
>QFDD01000709.1:0-40053 GCA_006871305.1 Vachellia collinsii
TAATAACTCATTTAGGCCCAAAATGTGATTATTTAGGCCCAAATGAGGCCTTCTATGTATAGCCCATGGTCCAAGCCCTTTAATTTGAAGCCTCCAAGCCCAAAATATGATCTACATGTCCATTTTTAGCCCAAATCACATTAATGACGTCCTTGGAGTCTTCTTTCTCATTTGTTGATCCAAATGCCATATGTTTTGTTAAAACCTTTTGCACAAGCCCATTTAATGATTCTTTATTCCTTTTGGCTCTTTCTCTTGCAATTGGTTGACTTGAAATTCTAAAAGGCTTCTTTGAATTTGATGCGCCCTGTTGGATCGCATCAAACCCTGTGCCTACGGGCTGTTAAACAGAGACAATATCTCAGGATGTCACAGGTGGCTCCCACTCAAGAATGGCCCTCACTTTGGTCTGATCCATGCGAAGTTTGCCCTTGCCAATTATGTGTCCCAAGAATGACATTTCTTCTTAGGCGAAGGAACATTTCTCTTTCTTGACATAAAGCTCATTGTCCCTCAATGTGAAGAACACTTGTCGCAAGTGTTGCACATGCTCCTCCAAAGTCTTGCTATAAATAACTATATTATTAAGATAAACTACCACAAAACGGTCGAGATAAGGAGCAAGTACCTTGTTCACGAGAGTGCAAAATGTGGCCGGTGCATTTGTGAGACCAAAGGGCATGACAAGAAACTCATATAATCCATAACGTGTAACGCATGCCGTCTTTGGCTCATCCCCTTCGGCTTTGTGGACTTGATAGTACCTACTCCTTAAATCAAGCTTGGTGAAGAACCTTGCATCCCCAAGTTGATCAAAGAGATAATCAATATGAGGAATGTGATACTTGTTCTTGATGGTGATTTTGTTCAAGACTCGGTAGTCTATGCATAGATGAAGTGAACCATCATGTTTCTTCTGAAATAAGACCGGCGCACCATATGGCGACTTAAAGGGATGACCATACCCTACATCGATCAGTTCCTGCAACTGTCTCCGTAGCTCTTTTACCTCCGGAGGTGCCATACGGTAAGGAGCAAATGCGGGCGGTTTTGACCCTGGTTCCAACTCGATTGCGTGATCAACCTCTCTCTTTGGAGGGAGCTTCTTCAGCAACTTGGTTGGCATGACGCCCTTGAACTCATCAAGGACTTCTTGAACCGCCTTAGGGACTTAAGTATTCTTAACCACTTCATCCATCTTCAGAGTGGCCAAGTAGGTGGTCTCCTATTTCTTGAGACCCTTGGAGAATTGAAGGGCAGAGATCATGCGCCCCTCATCAATCTACCGTTTGACTGGAACATAGTATTGACACTTCCCTTCTCCAATATGCATGGTGTCGGAGTAGGACTTAAGTGTGATCTTGTTCCTGCCAAGGAAGTCTATGCCGAGATAGAACTTCTTATCATCAAGGGGAGCAACGATGATGTCGGCCTTTCCCTTCCATTGTCCAATTTGGATGGGAGTACTTCGAGCAATACCATAGATAAGGATACTTCCTGAGTTCACCCCTTTTACGTAGCCTTCCTCCTTAGTATAAGAAAGGCCTATCTCCTAAACCATGTAGATGAAGTCAGCACCTGAGTCTATCATGGCTGACAAAGGCTTGTCATGGATGTTGACCTGCATGTATGCTTGTCCCCAATGAGGCTTCTCATCTCTTGTCTCCAGGGAGTTGATACAGGTTATGGAGGCAATATGCATGTCCTCCTTCTTCTCCTTCTCCATGATGAGGGAAGCAAGCTTTCCCTTCTTCAAGCACTCGAAGACCTGATGTGGACCATTGCAAAGGAAGCACGAGACCTTCCTTGGAGGGTCTTTCTTTTTGGCTTGTCCCTTATGGAAGTGGCTCGACCTTTCCTTCTTAGGTGGATGTTCACGATCTCCCTCACCTTTACCGCTGTGGTTTCCCTTCTTGACAGGGCCTTTGGATGACTCCTTATATTCAACCAAGGACTCTGCAGCAGCAACAGTAGATGCAAGATGTTGAACCCCTCACCTCTTGAGTTCTGTCTTGGCCCAGCCACACAATCCATCAAGGAAGGTGAAGAAGGCTTCTTTCTCGCTCATGTCTAAGATCTCCAAAAGCAACTCTTGGAATTCTTGGACATACTCCCAAATATGTCATTCCTTGTGTTGGAGGCAACGAAGCTTGGCCCTTGCTTCGTTTTCTGCATCCTCAGGGTAGAACTGCTTCTTTAGTCTCCTCTTGAACTCATCCCATGTCTGAATGGTTTCGGATCCCCTCTTGACGTCATCACACCTGCGACGCCACCATACAAGAGCAATGTCTTTAAGGAAGAAGGGTGCGTGACTTCCCTTATGGCATTCTTCCATGATCCCCATTGCTCCAAAGTAAACCTCCAATCCCCAAAGGAAGTTGTCAATTTCTCTTCAATTCCTTGTCCCACCGAAGAAGGAAGGTCTGGGAACATTTGCCTTTGAAGAGGAAGGCACTTGGACAGCCCCTATATTGGCCGTCACGGCCATGCAAGTCTTCACATGCATCTCAAGCTCCTCCACTTGTATCCGTAGCGCAGCATTCTCTCCCCTTTACGCCTGGAGTTCAGCCTTAAGGGTTTCCACCTCCTCGGACCACCCTTTCGCAACTGCATGGAGAGCATCCTGCATCTCAACCCTCAGCTCGTCCTCATCTTCCCTGGACTCAAGCCCTTCGATAGGTTGGACAGCATCGCCAACTTTTTCCCCTAAGTCTGACATGGTGGCTTCCACCAAAGCCACCCTCTCTTTTAGAGCAGTCACCGTCTCTTTGTTGGCCTTCTCTTTTCCCTTCTTTCCAGCACCTTGTTGGGAAGGGACAGCTTCGGTCACATATGAGGCCATCTCTTTCTCTCAAACTCCTGAACCTGGCTCTGATACCAACTATCACGGGTTTAGTGATTTACTTGATGTAAGTACCGTGCGGCTTAGCAAGCTTTACTGGACCTCGAACTTGAAACTTGCTAGTATGCCTACTAAGTATTGACTTAGTTGTGAAAACTAAGGAAAGACTAGAGAGAGAAGGAGTATGGGAAAATGCTTCTCTTATTGTTTGGAGAATGCTTGAATGGATTATTACAAATGGATTCTTGGGGGATATTTATACTATTCCACCTCTTCAATGGACGATGGAGATCTATTCGATCTAACAGTTTATATCGACCTTCCAGAATTTTCTCCTAAAATATATAGATATTTACACGTGTGAGGAAAAGTAAGGAAGAGTATAGAGAATTCTAGAATATCCTAGAGAATCCTAAGGTATTCAAGTATATACAAAAGAATTCTAGAGAGTTCAAGGACCCTCTAGAGTGGACCGTGACACAAGGCACACGTAAGGCAAGGAACTCGCATGTTCAATCTTCAGGATCACATTCAAATAATCATGGCAAGTTTAATATTACTTAAGAATATTATTAGGTACACTTGCCAACTTTATTAGCCATTTTATTTTTGCTTTTGGCTGAATAAATCAACCCATGAAAAATAGATTTTTCTACTTGAATCACTAGGGTTTACATTGATTTGTTGCTTAAACGACATACGCCATAATTAAATATATACATGATAATATAACGGGATGAAACATTAAACACACATAATCTTTATTTATTATTACTCAATTATCTACCTACGCTCCAAAGGGTGTTGAACACATATATAATATCCAATCATCCATCAGCAATTATTGATACATTGACATTGATATCTACCTGGTGTGTTAACACTTTCTTTGCATACTCCATTGCCTTTTTTAATCTTAAAGCATTTCTCTTGGCACTTGGAAAGATAACACTGTTTCGTCGTCGGATCCAAAACCTCTACGCATCTTGCGGCTTCACCGCTCATTGCGATATCTATAGCAAGAGAAAGGATCCAAAAACTCTCCAACTATATCAAGAATCATAAATCTAGCTATTAGTTTATTATTATGTTTATAATTTTATGTTCGTTTATCACAAGTCCCCAGGTGAACAACAATCACAAGTAATTGAAGGATATTTAGAGTAGTATTGCCCCCGATGACCTTAATTCATGTTGTCTTTCAAAAGGTTACTGTGTGAATTTATCCAAAGTATTCACTCATGAGCAATATTGCTTCAAAAGTGTTTTTTAGGAGTAATATTGTTTCGAAAATTTTAAAATAGAGCAATATTACCTTTTACAGTTAAAAATATTAAACGATGGCAAGAAGGAGGTGCCATTGTGAACATGTGACAAAAAAGAGTTGACGACGGAGGTGCGATAGGGTGTTGACAACGAAGGTTTTGGGTATTTGGCTCTTTGATGACATAGGGTTCAAGAAAATCAGTTGGGATTTTGGATAATTTTGATTGAGGACTAAGGAGCGACGAAACACGAAAGTCAGAGCTGGATGAGGTAAGGAGGACAAAGTGAGGAAGATAGTGACTGGTGAGGGACAGTGCAAGAGCAAACCATGAAGGATCAAATGTAATTAGGGTAAAGCTAGGAATTGATTTTTTTTTTTCATTAAATAGAAATACGAGAAAAATTAGGTCAAGTTTTTATGTCTCCAATCATATCACCATATGTCCAATATTTTTTATATATATTCATAGCAAGATTCAAAAAACTAGGTCGAGCATTAAACAGGCTAAGAAAGTGGTTTAAAGGTTGATGGGTCATATTAGGGTTCATCCGGTATCAGACTGACTATATTAAAATAATGGAATTTAATAGATTATATTTTATTTTATAAAAATTAATAGGTAAAACTTAAAATATCATTTTATTTTAGGCATATTTTAAATTTTTAGTGTTTAATTAAATATAAATGATAAAAATAATTGAAATAAAATGAATTAATTTTATTTTATTTCCTCATGAGTAAATTTGTTAAAATAGAAAATAGAGAATTTAAAACTAGTTTTATTACCATATTTGTTTTTAAAATTAATTCATCATATCTTCCTACTTTGGTTCCATTTTTTCGGTGTTTTTAGCCTTAAAAGAGTATTTTTAAGGTAAATTAACCTGATAGGGTCAGACCGATTTCCTGTTCACCGCCCATCCAAACTAGACCGACGGCAAGGTCACCAGTTTCTGGCCTGAATCGGCCGGTCCGGTCCCCTTTTTCTTACCATAATTTATTATTAAACTAAAATATACATTTAATTCTTTAAATTCATATCAAGTTTTAATTTAGTCTTTTAAATTTAAAATGCACTTTTAATCCTTTATTGTCATTATCGTCACTTTTATTTAATAAAAATACTAATTCAATCATCATTCTACAATTAAATGATATTAAGATATACTTAAATATTGAGTAATTAATATACTTTTTTAATTAAAGTTGAACAATATTTTGTCAATATTTAAGTGCATAATTATCATTTTAAATTTGCTGAATCACCATTTCCTCTAAATAAAATAACGGCGTTAACAATAAAAGATTTAAAATATATTTTTTAAATTTAAAGATCAAACTAAAATATAAAATAAATTTAAATGATTAAATATATATTTTAACATTTATAGTTAAATAATAATATTTTATTAATGGGGGCACATACTCATGTTATTAGAGAGTTTGCGAGCATACAAAATGTCAACTCAAACCTACCAAGCCCAACTTGCTTTACTGATTTAAAGACAATATTAATAAATGCATGCACGTGTGCCCATGTGTGTAATATTCTCACATCTGTAGGCCTTTGAATATGATCACCCTTTTATTGCCAACAAATATGATCTCCCTGACCATTAAATGTTTAAATGAATGATAATAATATTTTATGTTTTGACAATCAACTCGCTAAGGTTAAAATTACTATTGAAGTTAACAATTTTTATCATGTTAAAATTTTTATATATTTTTATTATATACTATCTCATTTAAAAAAAAATTACTTGCTATTTGACATATGATTTTAAGTAATTTTTAAATACCTAAAATAAATTATTTAGAAAATTATAAAAAAGAATTTAAAATATTTATTGCATTTTTAAATAAAGATATAAATACTTAAAATTGCGCATCAAATGTTATTTTATATAATAAAAATTTAAAAATTATGACATTGCAAAAACATTAACTTTAATAATGATTTTAACAGTAGAGGAGTTGGTAGTTAAAATATGAAGCATTATCGTCATTAATTTAAACTTTTAAATGTTAGAAAGATTGTGCACCAGGACTAGTTCAAAGAGTTATGTATTTAAGTTGGAAATAAATAAAAATAATAATATTAAAACAAAGTACTAAAAATTTTGTTATGTAATATATCGATATTATTTAAAAGATCCTAATAAATGTAAAATTATACAAACAACAACAAAGATAAAAGGTTCTCACCTGAAAACATAAAAAGGACAAGAAAAGCTCCCATAATCAAAGGATTGGCCATGTTTTATGAGCTTGTGATGCGTCTGCATAATGAGTTTGAATTTATATATAAGTGAAGCCAATATAATTTTTGGAATAATTAATTACTTTCAAGAGCATTTATTGTTATTTACTTTTTCTGATTTTTTATTTCACATTGAATTAGTTCTAAAGGTTTACTTCCAAAAATGCAAGTATATTTACTACTTACTTTTTATAATTTGGTTTAGATTTGTAAAAGATCACATGCAATAAATTCAAGAAAAAATGCCAATTATGATGATATTATATTTGCAATATTTTGTGTGATGAGTAGGCCTCAGTGTCTCAATAACCACCTAGCCACCTAGCCAATATGGACAACCGTGTAGCATGAATGGAGCTGTAATTTACAGCTTGGAGTCATCACTGTTTTACCTTGCATGCCTTATATAAAGATTCAAAAAGAGTCATGTTGTCACTAATAAGTTGTAAGTATAAGGTAAAAATGATACACGGCCTTAAATCTTAAGAAGTGCATTTGTTGGGAAACATTTTACCTATACTTACAACTTATTTGGGATTAGCATGAATAGACGGATTAACTTTTGAAAAGTGATTGTACGCAATCCGAAGTAAGTATATTAGGGGAGTTTTGTATCGGCTTTTGTGAAAATAATTGTGGAAGTGGTTGATAAACAAGTTAAAATCTTTATTGTGTTTCAACTCCCGAAATGATTTAGTCTCGAGTTCAAAGTAACTTAGGAAGTTGGGATATAGATTTTTCTAATTTCATGATAATCAATTTATCCATTCTTCTACATTAATAATCCAGATGTAAAATGTTTTAACTAATGTTTTTTTTTAAAAAAAAGATAGAAGAATTTTTTTTTCATTATATATCCATTAAAATATCTTTTATAAAAAAAATGTAAAAAATTAATTTCAATCATCCGAGTTAGATCTAACCAATACGTAATGGTGATGATTTCTTTTTTATCAATAAAAATTTAGATGAGTTGAGTCTTATGGACTCATTAAAGTTAAAGCATGCCTCCATGCTCAAAAATTACTTATAGTTGTAAAGGTACTTACAAATTGTCTATCAACATAATCATTATATTGATGAATTCGAACTCATGTTTTATGAGTCATAACTCACTAATTGAATCAATTTTTATTGGTGTAGTGGTCATGAATACTTGGTGCTTGGCAATCCACCTAACATCGAAACTCTCTTTCCAACATTTAAAACACAAAATCTTTATTTGTTATAACCAAGGTTCCAAAAACTGCATCAAACATTAAACTGGGTGAGACAATAGTTCAAGGGTTGATAGGTCAAATCGTGGTCAACCTAGAGTCAGACCAACTATATTAAAATAATAGAATTTAGTGGATTACATTTTAGTTTATAAAAAATTTATAGGTAAAATTTTGAATATTATTTTATTTTACCCATATTTAAAAATTTTAGAGTTTAATTAAATATAAATGATGAAAACAATTGAGATAAAGTGAATTAATTTTATCTTATTTCCTTATAATAATTTTTTTTTGAATAGAGAATAAATAATTAAGGTTAGTTTTATTACCATATTTATTTTTAAAATTAATTAATCATATATTCCCACTCTAATTCCTTCTTTTCGGTGTTTTCAGCTTTCAAGGAGTTTTTTCTTAAGCAAGCCGATTGACTTGTCAACAGGTTCAATTGGTTTGTTTAAGAAAAAATTCTTTTAAGGTTAAAAACATCGAAAAATAAAATAAAAATGAGAAAATGTGATAATTAATAGCTGTTCTAACCAACCATCGGATTCGCCGGTTACTGACGGATCTGGTCTAATTTTTTATACTACGGATATAATTACTCAATTACGTGCGTGTACGAAAGTGTGTACACAAACGCCAACACACACAAACATATGCACATATCATGTCCAGTGATATTTGGTAGTAACAACAATTATAATGGTTTGTTAACACTTCTTTTAAACACACAGAAACTTCATTTGTTATAATTAGTCAATTACGTACGTGTACGAAAGTGTACACAAACACCAGCACACACAACACATACACATATCATGTCCAGTGATATTTGGTAGTAACACCAAGTATACTGGTTTGTTAACAATTCTTCCTAGGCATACTCAAGACCTCCTTTAACCATTGTGCATCTTGTGGGTTCACCTTTCATTATTGCCACACCTAGCAAGAAAAATATTAAAGGATCATTATAAAACTCCTACTATATAATTGTTTGTACCACAAGTGCACAGCACCAAGAAATAAAGTAATGAGTAGATTATCATTCCTATAAGGATTTGATTCCAAAACCCAATTAAGTATTAATTATCACATTTTCATCTGAGTGATACAAATATTAATAATGGATGAAAACTATTTTTAAACATAGAAAAAATATAAATGAGTGATTCATGGATTTTAAGGAAAGATGAGACCTAAGATTATTCATCCCCTTGTATTTCATAGCATTCAATTAACCTCCTCTCATCGATGCTCTCAATGAAAAATGTGCTCGTCTAGGATTTAAAAAGTACTTGTGAAAGCTTTTTCAAGTTAAGAACAAGTGTTTAGTTCTAATAATTGCTCAATCCCTTGTTACAATGAATAAAACCCAGTTTTCAAACTCAAATCATGATGTGACTATACAAGGTTAGTAAGTATATTTCTATTTTATCAACAAAACCATCCATTTATTATGTAAACTTCAAGTTCTTACACAATTTTACTCAAGTTCTACACACAACCTAGCCCTTTCAAGTATCAACCAAGTGAATCCAACAACTTATTGGTGACCAATCAACAAGAGGCATTAATAGAGGAGTAAAATGAACACACACACACACACATATATCATTAATCACAAAAAGAGAGGAGAAATTTAGTGTTAATTCATATAAGAGTTCAAAATAATCCTTGAAAAAAGTATTTAGCTACTCATGTTCAACAAACCCTTGAGAAAACACATATATCAGCACAAATATAGAATCAAGAGTAGAGAAAGCAAGATGGATAGGAAAAACCAATGAGAGAAGCTCAAATCTCTTCAAATCTTCAAAACCTAGCTCAATCTCCACCAAGAAGCAAGCATTAGCATAGCAAAATACTCCCAAATTAATGCTCCCCAAATGTCCAGAATGGCAGTCGTCCACAAGTTGGAGGCTTTAAAAACTAGGTTTTTCTATTTTAGTGTTGTTGTGTATTTTATTGTTAGCAACTGCACCTTGGTAGAATGATTTTGTGTTGTAGCAGAGTTTGCCTCTGTTTGAAAAGTGCACTACAGCCAAGATGAAGTGCGTCACAGCTCATTTTGTCTCTAGAAAATAAGTTCTTCCACCTCAAATGAAGTTTTCTACATATAATTTGGCCTCCATTTCTTCCTCTTTGATTTTTCTAATGTGCTTTTGAATCAATCTTGATCTCCAAATTTTTCAACGGTATTTCCAAGTGGCTTGAAAGATATCATTTTTCTACCAAAATATACCTTGCAAAGCAATAAACTTTATAAGCTCTTGATTAGTGAAGATAAGAGCCAAAGTATGCACAATTAAGCAATAATGTACACCCAAAAACATTATGCAAATCCCCTATATTTGAATATTCAAAATATGTTCAATTGTACCAAAATTGTATAAAAACTTAGGGAAAATGCGCTAAGATTATGACATGAAATCCTAAAGCTTTACAATAATATAAATAACCATAAAAGCTTATTATCACGTTTAAAATTATGCTCATAACCTGTTAACTTTATATAATTTTATTTTGGGTTAAGGTATAAAAATAGTCATGAGGTTTTCCCAAAAGAACGTTTATAGCCAATTATTTTTTAGAGGTGCAAAAATACCCATAACCATCCAAAATGAAAGTAAAACTAACAAGCATGGTGAAAAGTAATCAAATTGTTGGATTTTGTATTCTCATGGCAGGTATTGGCTGCCATATCCACCATGTTGATTGAACATTATTGAAGCAATTGGAAATGGACATTCACCTACTAGGAATTGATATTGGACATCATTGAAACTATTATGGAAGATGGACTTTCACCTGAAAATTCAAGATGTGAAGAAAATGAAGTTTGATAGTGAGTTACCTAAGAAAAGAAATTATTCGATTTTTCTTCGTTTAGCAGAAAATATTTCCACTTCCTCATTAGACACAACGTTGTCTTCTTCTCCTAATTCTTCAACTTCGCAGGATCTCTTTCCAAAAATATAAGGAGATTGTTGGGAAGGCATTTCACTGCTACCACTTGTGCTGTATATATTCATTGATCTGCGCCATTGGTCAACATCTTCCTCGCTTATCACACGCCACCCACACTTGCTTATCACAAACTTATTACTCTGAATTTGCAAATCAACTTTCTCTTCCAATTGTAGTTTCTTTATGCACTTACAATTTTGCGTATAAAATATGAATTCAATCTGTCCATCGTCAACTGTGAAATTGCTGCTAAGTGAATAAATCAGCAACATTTGATTAGGATTGTTTCCCCTCGCAATTGCCCATGACAATTCCTTTCTGAAGAATTCATCTTGCGAAGCTTTATAAGTCAAATAAACTCTTCGATGGAACACATGTTGTTCACTACATAATGAAAAGTCTAGATCTTGTAGAACAATGCAAAGAGAAATTCCCCACCTTCTACTTGAACCACGAAGATGAGAGATGTCTACTTTTATTGACACAATGGAATGTGATGGCACAAAACCACCAGTATTCACATTGTAATGATGATATTGATCATAATCTTTACATGAGATTTCTCTGTCAGAAATTTGAACAACATGATTATCTTGAAAACCATCAACTTTATGAAGAAATTGGAAGTTTTTATTATGGAACCATGATGGGATGTCACTCTCGTGCTGCATCCACCAAACTTTGAAAGCCAAGTTATTCAAAGTCCTTGATGGAAAAGACTTTGAAAAATCATTAGCAGTTGTAATGAAGTCTGATAGAAATTCTAAGAAAGATAATGGTTGCATTGAAAGACAAGCAATTGTAGTTATCAACAGTAGGTTTGGTGGAAGATCTGGCAAATATTTGAGCTTTGGGCAATAACTCAAATGAAGATGAGATACAAGTGAAAGATTAGCAACACAACCAGCAGGAAGATGGGTAAATTTGTTTCTGTATAGTTTAAGTCTCTCCAATGATGATAAGCAACTAAGATTGTCAGGAATTGACCCATCATGGAGATTACAAGAAGATAAGTCCAAAACCTTCAATGAGGAAAGACATGAGAATGAAGGAGGAAGAACAAAACTTCCATGAGGTAGGTTTCCAAAATCATTTCCACTGAGATCAAGGATCTCCAAGGATGGTAAGCAGCCTAGATCATTTGGAATTGATCCAATTCTGAGATTGCAACTTCTCAAAACCAATTCCTTTAGTGATGCTAGACGTGAGATGAAAGAAGGCAAAACTAATCCAGTAGGAGCTTCATGAATATCAAACCCTAATACCCTTTGAACTGGGCAAAGCAAGCTCCTTATTAATGAATTGGATGTTGCATTCCAACCATTACATTCTTTTGAATATAGTTTCTTCAAATTTTGTAGGTTAACGATGGATGAAGGTATTTCCCTTATAGCAGTTCCACTCAAATCAAGCTCCTCTAAAGATTTATTTTCATCAATATTTTGTGGTAATGAGGAAAATTTTGTGCAACCTAAAATATTGAGAACTTTGAGGGATTTCAAATTACAAGTGGAACTTGGAAGACAAACAAGGTTCTTGCAATTTTCTACATCAAGAACCAACAAACTGGTCATATTTTCCCCAAATTCTGGAAGCTTTTTAACTCTTAAGCACCCAGAAAGGAACAATTTCTTCAATGAATCCAATTCCATCCTACTTGGAAGAGCTTTAAGATTCTTGCAATCTTTCAAATCCAGTACAACAAGTTTCTTATGTTGTCCAAGGGATGGGTGAACTTCAACAAGTTTTATGCAACCCTCAAGAATTAGTTGCTCAAGGTTGGGTAGCAACGAGAAGTCTGGAGTTCTTATGAAATCTTCAGAAAATCTTAAATCAATAAACTTTAACATTCTTGACATCTGCCTCAAAAAATAAAAGACTAAGTGGATTAGCTTTTCAATAAAAAAAAGTATATGATGAGTTATATTTCATAAGGCAAAAGGAAAGAGGAAGCAAAAGATCTTACTTGTGTTCTCCCACAAAGTTGTGTGATCTTGCTATGATGCATTCTAAGGAGCACAAGTCTATTAAGATGAGCACCACTGGGCAAAGATTTCAAAGGATAAGCGTTCCACTCAAGAATTTTTAATGAGCTAGGAAGAAGTTTGAGACCTCGAGGAAGGTTCACTTTACATAATATCATGAGTATTGTGAGGCTACACATCATAGAGAATGCTTCAGGGTCCCAATTTGCTTCATATGGCGTAGATGATTGAAGATGTATAATTTGTATCAAATCAGTGCCCTAGAAAGAAAAAAAATTGCAATATTTTAACAAAGGATGAGTAATGATATTAATCAATACAAATTTTAAATCACAGCAAACTTAAATGCATCTCTAAATAGAAGCTACTTACTTTGTTTTTTGACATCACATGATCAATATCTTCCAATGACCATAACCTACTACGTCTGCCAGCATCATTACGTGATTCTTCTAGAACAATGCTTCTTCCCAATTTTTCAAGGATATCATGCATACCCAAAAGACATGAACCATTGTTACTATAATATTGTATTAACAAGCATTTCTCAACAAGTTCTCTTATTCCAAGTGTTGGATAACGATCACCGCATACTTCAAATATTTGTGTCACTTGGTCTTTGGTCATTCCCTTGAAAAAGCAAGCTACATCTAAAAATATTTTCTTTTCCGTATCGCTTAATGCATCATAACTGATTCTAAGTCTCCTTAGAAGATTGTTTGGTGGAAACTGTTTAATTTTTTCCAGAGCTTCTTTCCATTCAAGTTTACTTCTTCCACAAAAATAGGAACCTAGCACTTGAAGAGTTAAAGGAAGGCCTTGAGCATGGTGGATGATGTCTTCACACAACTCCAAATAGCCTTCTTTTGGTTCATCCATTTTAAAAGCCTTCTTGCAGAAGAGTTGTAGAGATTCATCGTTGTTTAACAATTCAGCCTCATAAATTTCAAATTCTCCGTGCTCTATCAATACATGCATATTTATAGTCGTCACAATTACTCTAGTCCCTGGACCCAGCCAAGCTTGCTTTATACAGAGGTCCTCTAGTTGGTTTATTTCACTTACATCATCCAAGACAACTAAAACTTTTTTGCTGCAAAGTAAGTTTCTTATTATTTTCTTTCCTTCATATGTTTCATCAACTTCCATGCCATTTATCTTGAGCTTTGAAATTAGTTTTCTTTGCAAGGAAACCATACCCTTGGCTTCTGAGCTTTCTTTCAAATTTGTTAGAAAACAACTAATGTCAAATTGGGGAAATATTCTCTCATAAATGATTTTTGCAAGGGTTGTCTTTCCAATACCAGTCATACCCCATATTGCTATTAAGCGAACATCATTACAA
Organism: Vachellia collinsii; assembly: GCA_006871305.1. NCBI lineage: Eukaryota > Viridiplantae > Streptophyta > Magnoliopsida > Fabales > Fabaceae > Vachellia > Vachellia collinsii. The sequence continues at coordinate 13,893 of QFDD01000709.1, forward strand.
AATCCAATCTTCAAAAGTGAATTCACTTCTTCTACTCTCGATTCAATGCCAACGAGCTCATTGTTAAAACAATATGGTATTTTAGGTTGTACCTTTGCCCATACTTTTGCTGTAATTTCTTCAATGAGCTTTGCTTCATGCCTACACGGAGAAAGGAATAATTGAACAGTTGTTTAGCGTGTCTTAAAGCTACTGCTAGGGCAAATTCAAGTGTTTATGATTTTCTGAACTTGGTGATCATGTCCAGACAAAAAGTTGCCACAATTAGAAATTTTAGATCAGGAAAACAGGAAAAATTAAGTGATGGCAGTGTTCTAGAGTGGCAGCGTATAAGTAACACACACACACAGAGATGATTGTGATGTAATACCATGGCGGTAGTGGTTTTTATGGCATACCTATTTACCAGCAGAGAAGACAAATGTCAAAAATAAAGAAAGAAAACCAATGATGCATGCACACGTGGTATGTGTGTGTATAGATATATGCATTAGGGCTTTTTTAAGTGCAAGGTTGTTAGTTGATAAAATATTCTATGAAGGGTGTGATGGGTGCGTGTGCGTTATGGCAAAAAAAAAAAACCTATAGGCATGTTTGTGTGTATTATATGCATACGTACATATCTCACTATGGGCAATATTTCTTATTTTTGGCAAAACTTAATTTTAAAACTAGGTCCCAATCAAGGGAAATAAAATTTGACAAGTTTTATGGACTTAACAATGAGCCACTTTTACTTATTAGGGACAAGTCATTGGAACATGTTAAATATTACTTCCTTTACTTGATATCTAATTGTATTTCTCCTAAAAATGTTCTCTAATGTATGAAGCGCAGCCAATTTTCAAGTGTAGCTAACCATACACAACAACAAAAATGACTTTTCGTGACGACTTTCAATGATGACAGAAAAGTCATCGCTGAAAGTTATACTTTTGGTGGTGAAATTGTGAGTCACTGCTGAAAGTCATAGAGGCAACTTTTTCCTGTTGCCGCTGAAGGCAAGACTTTTGGTGGTGATTTTTCCGTCACCACTGAAGGCATACTTTTAGTGTCGGCTATTTAAGTCACCACCTAATGTAGGACTTTCAGCAGCGAATTTTTATGTCACCGCTGAAGGCAAGAAATTTAATATTTATTTTATTTTTTTATTAAAAATAATATTTTTACCTAAAAATAATATTTTTTAAAAAATAAAAATTATGAAATTAATAATTATATAAGTGTATAAAAATCATTATTCAATCAATAATATACTATATATAAAATAAATTGCAAATATATAAAATAATAAATACATACATTAAAATTATCATCCAATTTACTTTTAGTTTCTAATAATATTGTATATATAGATATATGTATAAATGTCTATAATTTATTTTGTAGTAAAATATTATTTATATATATATATTTAAATATGCGTTTAAAGTATGCAAAATCATTGCAACTCAATTGACAAAGGCTCACGCGTACACCCAAAGGGTTGGAGATTGGAAAAGGGAAACTTTCATATTTTTCAGCTGGCAACACGTGGTAGTGCGAGGTGGCAACATATGGCGTAGGTGAGATGGCATATATATGGTGACACGTGATATGCAGTGAATAGTGATGATGTGGCACTCGCCAGTGGTGATGTGGTAGTCGTTAGTGGTGTGACAGTCATCTGAGTAATTATTATTTTTTTTAATAATTGTTAAAGTATTGGCAGCGACCAAAAAGTCGCCGCTGAAAGTACTTAGTCCCCCCTGAAAGTCTTTTCGGATGTGACTTATTTTTATCATCGCCAATACTTTCAGCGACAATCGCTAGAGCGACAACAAGTCTTTAGACAGTGAGAAAGTCATTTTTTTTTTGTAGTGATAGGGTGCAAAGAACTGTTGCCTTTTGTGGTATCACCTTTGAATAGGTGTAATTTCGAAAATGTTGCTTATAATTCATATATAAGTACAAGTATTTGTGCAAGTATTTGTGTGTGTGTGTCTATATAAGTACAAGTATTTGTGTTTGTGTGTGTGTGTCTATATAAGTACAAGTATTAAGCATACCCACTCTCTTGCTATCAAGGTACCTCAGTTTGAAAACAGACTATACACATTTTTTACGTACCGGGACGGTGTGCATCACTCATAAATGCCTAAATATCAATTTATTAAATATACAAGTGCTTACACGTTAATTCATATAAGTTGTAAGATAATTATATAGACAAAATTATGTAATGAGAATTACCTAATTTGTTATAATTCATTATAATCAAGATTACGTTATCATAACAACCAAACACTAGAATAAGGCGAATATATCATATATGTAATCCCTTTATATTTAATGGAACCAAACTGGCCATTAATTATTTGGAAAGCAGATCACAATTCATTGAATGAGAGAGAATGAAGTCAATATTGACCATATTAAGATATATAGTATAAAATTGTTGAATTTTTCTCATTTCGTGCCGCCCATGATGATCTATTCTCCTTGGGCGCGGCTAAGTTACGTTCATGTAATTAATAAATTATTATACAATCGATTGACTAATAATCAATTAAAATATTTGATATTTAATTTTGAAATTTGAATTTAATTAATTTCAAACTTTGAATAAGAAACAGTAAGAACAACTCACACGAAAAGAGGCCAATAAGAATAGTTTTAACTATGAAAACAATTTTATATGGTGTCTTTCTAGAAAACCGAAAAAAAAAAACATGTAGGCACAAACACAGAATTATTCTTCCTCTCTGGATTGGTGTATTTGCTGTGAAATTACAATTGAATTCAAGTTCAAATTGTGATTTCAATCAATAACATGCAACAAAAAGTTTTGAGAAGGATCTGTTGCATAAGAAAAGATTCAGTGACAGAATTACCAAAATATCGAAATTTCTTCAACAATAATATTAATAAGTAGCTAGTAATACCTTTTCAATTTAGTAAAAATGTACGGAAACAAACAAATACTTCTTACAAATAATTAATTTTACTATTTTTATTTTTTAAATAACTAATTTCTTGAATTGTTAAAAAGGCATATCAAAACTCATGTGTTGTTTGTCGAAAGATCTAATATGTAGTCTAGAGGACTTATGGCCGGGTTTATCTTCTAGATGTAGAATGTTTATTATCTCAAGCTGAGCTTGCCTTGTTTTAAAAAAAAAAAACTCATGTGTTGTCCATATATCAATACTAATACAGAACTTACTGATCCGTAGAGGCATAGCCAGATATATTTGCAACTTCTTCTAAGGCATCTTTCCATCTTTGCACCTTCTCTTTGTTATCAGCAAATCTCTCACCATGTTTTTGAAGGGCAAGAGCAAAGGTCCCTCTTTGATGACGCACATCTGAAGGATCAACCTTATAGAAGATTGGAATAACTTGTCTACCCAAAGATTTTTGAGTTTCAAGAATCCTTTGAAGTTCATCCAAACACCAACTAGAAGAAGCGTAACTTTCAGAGAGAATAACAAGAGATATGAGAGATTCATCAATCGCCTGTAGGAGTTGATTAGATATAACCTCTCCTCTGTTAAGCTCATCATCTAAGAAAGTTATGAGACCTCTTTGTTTCAGAGAAGCGTGTAAGTGATCTGTGAAGCCTTTTCTGGTGTCCTCTCCTTTGAAGCTCAAGAAAACATGATACTTCCATGGCGCAATTATTGTCATTGTCTAGTTCATGGAAGAAGACGAGAGATAGACAGCTTCAGCAATAGGATTTATTGAAAGGACTGTGGATATTAATATCAGAAAAAAGGAAGGAAAGAGTGATTTAGAAAGACGGAGAGATTTATTAATTGCATCTTCGATATATTTCACTTAGGTCAACGATTTGGTTGTAGCATTAGATAACCTTGGCTTGAAACTGTCAACGTTTTGTCTTGATAGGAAAGTGAGTGCGAAACTACCTTTGAGTACATGTCAGTGAAATAAATTTAGTTTATAATGAATTGTAATTTGGTTTCCCTAAAATATTATCTTATTTAATTATTTACTTTGAAAATTAGAATAACTATAAGGTACTAAGAAAGGAACCCAAAAGACCACTAACAACTAAAATGGATACAGTGACAAGTTCAGTGCAGAAAATAACAAATTTATGATGCTTACTTATCATTGGGATGATTTGGTAATTAAATCATTTCCTTAAAATCTCATAATAATTCTTCATTTATTAAAATCTCCATTAGGGTTTGAAAATAATAGAATTATTTGGGAAATTAATTATAAATTTGTAAGAGAGATTGAATTAAACCTTTGCTTTTAGGATCAAAACAGATTCCTCAACTAGTTATGTAGAAGTTAATCTATCTAGCTTTACCCTTGTTTCGGTCAGCCCTATTACGACAAGAAGGAATTGAGTCTTGAAAGATTTGATTTTCTCATGAATTTAGAAGAACGGAATTTTGTAGGGATGGCGCCCTAATTCAGTGTTTGGCGACAATAAGCATGAAAATGAAAATTGTGCATCTAGGAAGTTATGGTGGCAAGGGATGGAGTTTGTTAATTTTGAGATTGAAAATGAACTCCTCATGAAATTTTGTGGGGGAAAAGCATGAGGGAAGAGTTTAAAATGTAAAGGATAGGTAAGTTAGGAATTGTAGTAAAAGAGGTAAAGTGGGCCAAATGAAGAGCCATAGTTTGGAATTATGGGAGAGATTAAGTATGCAATGAAAATGTATCAAAGTGTGTGAATAATCTGCACCTATGTATATATTCATTTGGTTCTATTTATATATCACTTGCAACATGTTTCATATAAATCAAAAGAAAAATTTAAACTCTATTAACTCACCCTTAAAATTCAACAACTTTCCAAATTTATCTTTGTTTAATATAAATTATATTCCATTAAAGCAAGGTATACATTCATATAAAAAATTTAATGATATCACTTATAAAGATGACCAAAAATTTTCCCCTCTCCCTACCCTATAAATAGGACCAGGTTGAGTAATTGATGGTAAGTCCTGAATTGTGCCCACTACAAAAAAACATAAAATTAGAAACGGAATTTGTCACAAAATTACCGACGTGTCACCTCCGCCACGTGTAAGTCTTGATCTATGGAAAATTTCTTTTTTTTTAATGAATAATAATGCCACAAGTCACATCTGCCAGCCACCACGTTTCGCCACCTGATCAAACCCCAACCACCAGTGCAAGCACGTGATCCCTTGCCAGTTGAGCTGCTATTACAAAAGAAAGGGTGATTTGTAGCGGTTTACAAAACCGCAACAAAGTTCTCGACTTGTAGCGGTTGTAACATAATGTGCTGCGGAAACTAAGCATTTGCGACGCTGGCTATTTAGTAGCGGTTCAAAACCGCTACAAAATTTGGCGCGAATGACGCGCTAAAATTGTAGCGAAACTTTGCAGTGGTTTTTTGACAAAAAGCGCAGCAAAATACGAAGAGTCACCACTTTGTAGCGGTTTTGTTAACCGCTACAAAATAAACCGATGCAAAATTGAAAGGTCACGAATTTCCTCCCCATTTAGCAGCAGTTTTATGTAAAACCGCTACTAATTTGCGTGTTTTTTGAGAAATGCTACGATTTTGCAGCGGGTTGAGTAGCGGTTTTATCATAACCGCTGCTAAGTTGTAGCGGTTTGTGTAAAACCGCTGCTAACTCCTCGTCCTATATATTCGTCCTTCCATTTTTCGCAAAAACGTCACATCGAAAGAGTTTCAAAGAGTAAAATAGAGAGAGATCAGTCTATTGTTACCTTCAGAGAGCTAGAGAGGTATAAATTAAGTTTTTAATTTATTTTTTTTTTTTTAATTTATTTAATTTATTTTTTATGTTTTTATATTTTACTTTATTTTAATGTGTTTTTATTTTATTATAGATGTCTAGTCCCGATCCTACAAGTAGGCCCGGTAAGGAGCCTGTGATCCCGCATGAGGACATCACGGACTGAAGTGGCGATGAGGTCAATCCTGAGGAGCAGGAGTTTCCGGATACTGGTGGGGCTGAGGCCAACCTGACAATACATATCCTGATCAGTTGGAGGACAGTTGGAGGACATCAATACTTCAACCTCACTTCTAATGAGATGCTGTAAGCACATAGACATGACCTGATCAACTACAGTCAAGTTGATCCATTCATTCAGTCAGTATCAACACTAATTTGTAATTTTATAAATTCAAATTATATATCCACTATATCATGCTTAATCATAACAAAGAGTTCCGAAATTATGTCAAGTGTCAACTACGTATCCGGACACAAACATTCGTTGAGGTTGATATAAGGGTGCATAGAGAATTTCCTAGTTGGTTTGCACGCCGAATACGCAATGAAGACAACTCCTACCCAGTTGATTTGACATGCCTTGCAAAGGGCCCCCTCCAGTATGCGAAACGGTTTACTGCATACAATGTTAACGAATTCAAGTTCTGCACAGTTTCACGCGACCAAGGCTCTCTCACCCAGAATTCTGGAGTTTTTGGCACTTTTGGTACAAGAAGTTATGCAAGCAGCAATGACGGTGACATGCATATCGGTGGTGTCCCCTACTATGGGAAATTGGTTGATATAATCGAACTAAATTATCAGGGGCATTTTACCGTCACATTATTCAAGTGCTCTTGGGCAAATACGACAACTTCTCGTGGATTCACTACTGATGAGTTGCGAATCACATCTGTGGAATTTTCAAGACTGATTCACACAGGTGACTCTCCAGACGATGAGCTATACATTCTAGCATCCGAGGCACAACAAGTTTATTATGTGGAGGACGAGAAGCATAAAGATTGGAGTATGGTCTTTCATCTTAAGCCTAGAGATCTTTATGACATGGGTGATAGCGATGAACACATCATCTATAAGGCGGAGCCATTCCATCCTACTGCTTTTGAAAACTTCTTCCTCGAAGGAGATGAAGATTTACCCCTTGTCGGGGCAGATGACGCCGAATAAATAATCCAGGTTAGTAATATATATATATATGCAATTTGTTTCAAGTATTTTATTTTTTTTCAACAGAGTGTATTAGTAGCGGTTCAAAACCACTACAAAAACTTTGTAAACCGCTACTAATAACCGTGGCATAAACCGCTACAAAATGAACAGCTGTAAAACAAACCGTTGCAAAAAACAGTGACCCAAACCACTGCTAATTCCTGCCAGACATCCTATAAATACCTTTCCACCCCCATTTCGTTTCCTACTCTCTTTTCTTTTCCCCTCACCGGCTTCCTCCTCTACGACTCAACTGTTTTAAATATTTCTATGGTTGGGTTGAAAAGCTTCTGATGATAATACTTGTTATAGGTATTCTTCTTAACAATTTATCTTTATTTTGTATTTATTTAATGTTAACTGTCCTTTTTTATGCAATTTTTCTTTATTTAATTTACTAATATTCATTTTGATGTACTGATCTTTTTTTTTTCTTTTCAGGCATTTATATCATTACAATAAACAATATATGTTATTTAATGACTACTACTTAATTTTAATTAATTATTCATCTATTATAAATTACTTTATGTAATTGTAATTAATTTTTTTATAATTATAAAATTATTCCGAGTAAAGTATGAATTTTTTTAAAAATCTTTTTTTACTTTAGTAGCAATTCTATAACCGCTACAAATATCCTCATGACAGAAATATGGCGGGATATTTTAATTTACATAGAATACATTTGCAGCGGTTCTAAACCACTGCAAAATGTTGGCGGAAATTTTCAAAATTTTTTAATATTTGGCTCTAAACCTATATCAATTTCAAAATTAGTAGCGGTTAACAAAACCACTACTATTTGTTTTCAATGATTTTTTATTTTGCAGCGGTTTCGTTGAGCGCTACAATATTTTCTATTCTTTTTCGGTAATTACATATTAGTAGCGGTTTTATTTCCACTACAAATGCTGCAGCATTTCTATTTGTAGCGGTTATAAACGCTGCAAAGTAGTAACGGTTTTTCTTGTGTGCGCATCGGTTCACTAAAACCGCTGCTAAACCTGTTGCCACGGTGAGTTTTGCAGCGATTTACTAAACCGCTACAATATCTCCTGCAGCAGTTAAAAACCCCTACAATGACATAAAATAACCGCTACAAAAGCATATTTAAATATATATATAATATTCTACTGCATAATAAATTATTTACATTTATAATTATATGCACACACACACATATTTAATATATACGCATATATATATATAATATTATTAGAAACTAAAAATAAATTGAATGATAATTTTAATTTATGTGTTTATTATTTTATTTATTTACATTTTATTTTATATATAATATATTATTGATTGGACAATAATTTTTATATATTTATATGATTATTAACTTCATAATTTTTATTATTTTAAAAAATATTGATTTTAATATAAAATTTATTACAAATAAAATAAATATTATTTTTAATATTTTCGCATTTAATATTCATTTTAATTAATATATTATTTAAAATTTAATAATAAATAATAAAAAAATAAGAATAATAAATAAGAAATTTAAATTATAAATTAATAATTAATTAATAATAATTAAATTTGCCATGGAATATTTTTCCGTGGCTAATTTTGCTACGAAAAATTTCTGTCGAAAATTCCCACAGAATATTTTTCCATAGCTAATTTTTTGAAAAATTTCTGACGGAATTCGTCATGGAAAAAATTTTGTGGCTAATGTCGTCTGAAATCTAATATTTTTTTTGTAGTGGCCCAAGTCCTCCAAGAAGGCAAAAGGAAATGAATAAAGAAAAAAGAGGTAGCTTAACCTTTTATTTCTCATGCTTGTATGCATTGGTTGTTGGTTGTTGCATATTTATTAATTCCACACTTGCTGTAATTATGCATGAGAACATGTAAATTCCCTACTCATGTTATTGCCATGACGATTTGCATTATATCTCTCATCACGATTGTAAGGTATTATTCTTTGTGTAGCTTAACTTGCATGCTTAATTAAAACACTGCAATATCCAAAATTGGATGTTACGTACGTGAGATTCTCCCGAATTTCACCCTCTTTCATATACCAACAATATTCAAAACTAAAGGGAATGCAAAGCTAATGGAGAAGTAGAAGAGTGGAGACATGATGAAGCTTTATTGCCTATTATTTTGTCCAGATCAATCTTATCATTTTGTGACTAAAAGCGTATATCTGTACCTATGCAAATTAATTATGTATTAAGGAGTGTAACTAAAATACGATACACTAGTGATGCTATTTCAGTAAGTCCAACTGACTCCTGTTACATCTTTACTAGTGCTTTATATGATTGAACAAATCAACTTTTCAATAAGGGTTCGGAAACAGTGGCGGACAAACTCGAGTCATTATAAATGAATTACAATTAAATCTCATGTAAAGGAAAAATATCTTGCAAATTCTAAAGACTTATCAATGGCAAGTAAAAGTGGCTAATAGACTTGTCATATATTAATTTCATTGCTTGATGTAACACCTCAATTATTTTCTCTTTATCAATGAACCACTTAATTACCTTTACAAGCATTGAAATGGCTAAACAAGTGAATTGGAAAATTTTAGGCTGATTGACTGTTCACTGATCCCTATTCACTTGGTAAATTCTGAAATTTTGACTAACTTTAAATATTCATAACTAATTCTAGAAAAATCGAAATTGAGTGATTCAAGCATCTAAATGAAGCTTATGGAATTCTATATAGGGAAAACTATTATTTCGTGCCCAATTAATGCAGTTTAATTAGTGAAATTTCACTGTTCATATGGTAATTTTTTTATTTTTTTTAGATTTTTCTCTCAAATTTGGAAAACCATGACTTTTTGTACAAAATCCCAAATTAGCAAATTTGGACTCATTTTAAAACTTACAATGTGAACTATTTTTCTGAAAATTTTCATGTCATTTAGACTTCATTTATTATATCTCATCATTACCTATGCTTTAATAAGGTTGTTGGGCCCTTTTGTCACTTGTTAGCATGCTCATTTCTTAATTTTCCATGCATGCTTTTATTGACCACAATTAATTAATTAACCTTCCAAACATGTTCACATGATACTATCCATACATCAAAAATTGTTGAGGTTTAACATACACATTTTTAAAACTCAACATAAGATACATGACATAAAATAACAAGTTCCCATTTGCATTCTTGAGAATGTTTAAGCTTCTCCAAGCATCCATCAACTTGCTCTTACCTTTATTGGTACCTTGGCCTAGAGAATGTTTATTTTGGGAGAGTGTGATTTCAAAGAAATCCCCATAACAAAATCACTAATACACATTGATATGCATGATTATCATTCACATCATAGCTAGGCATGCATAACTATGGCATGTTATAACAACAACATAGCATGTTTAAACAACAAATATTTGATATGCAACATAGCACAAATAATAAACAATAATCAAGAGCAACCTTTAATTTGTTCCTTAGCTTTTTTCTTAACTTTGTTAGCTCTGTTCTTGCTCTTTGGAAACTTTCATTTGCCCCCTTAAACTCCTACATATAACATAATGTATTTGGAATTAATAATAAGCCATTACCAAGCATTAAAACACATTAAAATCTCTCAAAACTCCTCTTGAACCTTAAGGGCTCTAAAATTCTTAAATTTGCCAAACTTGATTTTAATGCTTCCAAAATTATTTTCTCACTTATACCCTACACAATTTTGCATTATAAACTCATTGGAAGCATCAAAATCACACTTCTTCCCACTGTTCTGTACCTGGCTGAAATATGCACAAAATTTCTCAATAATAAAATTTTCAACTTCAATCTTCATATACATGCATAATCACCTTCCTAGCTAATTTTCCCATTATTAAACATCACAAAATCATTCATTCCCTTGCATAAACAGTGTCGGCCACCAGCAATGTACAGTGATTTTATACCAAAAATTCCATACAAGCTCAAATCAACTCAAGCAAACTACCAATAGGTTCCAAATCATGTAGAGTTGTTTTATAGCATCTATTGCTTCTAAATCCCACTCTTTCTCATTTTCTCTCTCAAAAAATTAACTTTTCCAGCAATAAAATCTCATCAAAAACCATGAAAATAAAACCATAGAGTTGAAGATAAAGACTTAGAACCCAAGAGGATGGAAGATTTTGCACCAAAACACAAACTTACCTTGATTTTGGTGAATTTTTGGCTTGGAATCTCTTCTTCCTCTTCTCCCTTGCTCCTCCACGGTTAGCTCTCTCTTGGCTGCTGGTTTTGGCCGACTTTTCGCCTTCTGAAATGATCTTGAAGTGTCTTATAAAATATCTCCATAAGTGCTAATTTATGTAGGACATGTCTGAACTGATAAAGTAACTTTACTATAATATTTTCTATTGAATAGTCATAATATATTGTCTACTTTTCATCTAGAAGATGACATGTGGCAATTATTAGTGCCCCATAATTTTAACTGTCCATAAAGCTATTTTATCGAGTTTCGAATCGGAAATACTTTTTGGAAATTCCTTGATCACTTGACTGATTTAATGTCATTAAAAATTTTTAAAATTCATATGATACTTCCATAATTTTTCTTTCCTCATTCTGCTTCCAAAATTATCTTTAATTAATTTTTGAAGAAATCCCAAATTCGGGGTTTTCCCGGGTCTTTTTCTTTCCATTCCAAGAAACAGTCTCTCACTTTCTCTTGAAAATAATTTTATAAATTACTACAATTTTTAAGCTATTTTTTCCCTATCTGAAATCACATATATGAGGCTTTTGGATATTTTAAATAATTTAATTATTTATTTATTAAATATCCAAATATTAAATAACTTTTAAAATTTCCGTAAAGGTTATTTTTGTCATTTTGACCTAAAATGGGTCTCAATTAATAATCAATGAATGTTTTTGATATTTTGGTCAAAGATCAAAATGCCCTTTGACTTTTTAAATTTACCCAAATGCCCTTAAATTTCATAAATGACAATTTGGTCCCTCAATTTTTAAAATTCCACTTTAGTCCCATTTTAAAATGACATTTAGGTCCTTGAATTTTCAAAATAACACTTTTGTCCCTTACTTTTCTAAAATGACCGTTTTGCCCTTACTTTTTCTATGTTCGGCAAAATGGCATTTTTACTCTTCCTTTCCTTTTCTTTCATCTTCTGAACCTTTAATTAATCATTAGCTACTCTTTTAACCTTTATATCAAGTTACCAAAAACATGGATATTACACTTGGTAACTAAGTGCAATTCTCCCTATATCGCTATAAACTAGCGTAATAGAGTCAGGCTGGCCTGTTTCCCAAGTATACTCCACACCATGTGAGTATGTGTATTTTCACCAAGACACTAAAATAACAAAAAGAGAATATGAATCTTTCGGTTAATAAAGTTTTAACTTAATCATAATTCAGTCCCTATACTTTAACTCGGTATAACTCAATCCCTACAGTTATCATTACAACTCTTCCCTATAGTTTAAACTATGTTATAATGCAATCCATGCTTTTATTATATATATGATTTTACTTATATGAACTGAATTATAGTGAATCAAAGTTTTAAAAATGTGTTACAGCCAAATTAAAATTATAGAGAATAAGTGTTACCGAATCAAAATATAGGATTTGAGTTGTTACACTATAGTCAAAACTATAATGACCAAAAGGTTAATTGTCCCATAATAAAATCAAATCTATAACATCAGAAAAGCTCCTTCAGCTTGCAAGATCTAAAACATGGATTATAGAAAAATATTTTATCATAGATTATTAATAAATAGACAAGGCTTAAGCATTATAAAAATCCATAATATAATCTCTCTGTTTATTTTTTGAGCGTTTATATTACATGCTTCTGTTAGTCTTTATTATACGTGTATATGTTCCTTTTGAATCGATAGTGATAGTCTCTGTATTAATTCACTATCATATCAACTTCAATTATTTATGTTGTCTATCTCAACAATAGCTTTTCGTCATCAACACCTACGAGTTAGTGAGCACTATGCCAACAGCAATTCTTTAATACGGATAATGATGTTACATAGCAAAACATCGCTACGTGGTCCACAACATTTGGCTTGTTCACATTCTTTTTTTTCATAAGCACATGTATCCTCTTGTTGAAATTAATTTTTGTTTGACACACTATGTTGGAGCCCTAACCCCATATTTGGATGAAGAGAAAATGTCAAAACAAAGAAAACTAGGAATGAAGATGGAAGGAGAAGTGAATTTTCTCCGTCTGGATGAGGGAGGAAAAGTGAGAGGAAAGAAAAGCTGGAGAGAAAATAAACTTATTTTCCATTGTTGCCCTCTATTTGCCTTGTTGCTCTTCTTCTTTGTGCATGTTTAGATTAATGGTAGAAGCTGATTTTTTAATATAATTTACTGTCTATGGGATAAATATATAAAACGAGTTTTATCTTGACTTATGTAAGCATGTTTTTCAAATGATAATGCAAACAAGCCAAAAAACCATTTTTTCCAGCTCCACCTCCACTCATCGTTCCAGCCAGCCTCCGCTCCATCTTAGATTCGTTCCAATATGAGCTCTGGGAGGAAAAAACGAAGAGATCCTTCTTTGTGAGAAAATTAAGTCGAAGAGGTCTGATTGGAGAGGTTGGTGAAGTGAGAGAAATTGGAAGAGAAGGTTGAAAGTAAGGACACTATTAGGAAAAATTTCCGTTTCCCTAATGAGATGGGTCAAAATTTACAGCATAACAAAATAATATATATTTATCAAATAATTATTGGATAGTATTTTATTGGGGGAAAATTATTTGATGATGCTAATTTGATTTTTTTTATTATGATATTTAACAACATGATAGATAGATAGATAGATTGATATAGAGGCAAGGGTATTTCAGTTATTCATGTATTTGATCACTTTGTTTCCTCCGAGATTTTGTCTCGTCCATTCAATCAAGAGGAATGATAACATTTTCTCCCTGGCATTCTTTGCTCCTTATTTTCTCCACTCACATTTTTTTTCATCTCAACTTTTCTATCCTTCCAAATGGAGCATAAATGTAGAGCATATCCTTCAACAACGAATCAAATCTTAATTATTCATAATATTACGAGAGATTAGTCCATTTTATTAGACGTTGTTTGCATATTCAACCTTTCGCAGTCAAACCCATCAATTTGTTTGTTAGACCTAAAGCCTTGTGTCTGAATCCTTTCACGTTTCATGTGTTGCTTTTCCATTTCTGAATTTCCACTTGTGTTTGTTCCAGGCCCAACACGGTCTCATTAATTTGGGATTACTTTTTACTTGTATCTTTTAACTTTAATAGTATTCATAAACTCTTAATATAATAATCAATTGATTTTTTAAAAAAATTAATAATACATTTGTTAAAAGTACTTATTCATATGTATTATCAAGATATATATCAGTTTATAAATCTGACAAAATATATTAGAAAAGAATGGTCAATTAAATACTTAATGTATTTAACTTAATTCCCTAAAAATATCAATCGATTCTTATATTAAAAACTAAATATAGTATAATATTTGATCTATTATAAGAAGAATATTATATAAAAATAAAAATCAAGTCGTGTAAAACTACTGTATAAGTTATATTTATATCTATGTACAGTATATTAATTTTTATACTAATTATTAATAGTGATGCAATTGAAATTATATTTAAAATATTTTATTTCATATTATAATTTAAATGCATTATTATACTTAAAATTAATTACACAGCAATCGGGCTCAAACTTTAGTACTTATTCACGTTCATGATACTATAAAAATATATTCTTCCACAAACTCATGAGTTTGACAATCTTAACTGCTACACCTTGAACATGCCATGCACATTACAAGTAGAAGAAAATCTCCATTCTTGGGTATATCAACCTTGCTTGTACATTTGGTCAAATATATATAAAGCCATTTATCATAAAAAAAACTCTTAAGTAATAGTATTTACGAAATACATGTATATATGATATATCAATGCATGTCTTTTAAAAATATTATTACTGCAGAACGTTTGGATTTTAAATGTTGATATGTAAATGTTTGGAGTCTAATTTTCCCTCCCATAATTTCTCTAACTTCATTTTAGAAAAGAATAGGTAAAAGTTAACATTTTTAGGACCCTCACTTTATACAGTGTTTCATTTTAATCTCTTCTTTTTATATAGTACTATCATTATAGCCTTATAAAATTAAGGGAACGAAATGAAATATTACATAATTTAAAGGATTAAAGGTGCATTTTTGCAATATATATATATATAATATAGCCCTTGAAACAATATTTGAAAATATCTTCCCTTTTACGTCGACTTTTCCTCTTTTGGTTAGAATTCCTCCTAATAAATACGCAATATTCATTCATTGGGGAAAAAATACAACTTATATAGTTTCCTAAAGAATACTTTAAAAAAAAAAAAGAAATGAATTGGAGATATACATCTTACATGCACATTTTCATCCCACTTATTACGGCTTTAATTAAACCTTCCAATTTTATAGTCAACAACTCAACTATATAGTCTCTATCATTTTGCTTAATTCTGATTATTATTGCAACGAAAATAATGGAGACTAAGGATTATTCTGTGTCTCAGCCCTTGAAATCTTCTTCAGTGCTTTTCCATGGAAATGAAGTTTTTATAAATAAACTTCTCTCTAGAAGTTCATTATCTTCTGATGAACAATATTCTCATCCACGAAAGAGTGAGGCATACAATTGCAAATTACCTGGTACTGTTCCATTCCAATGGGAATTAAAGCCTGGGATCCCCAAAGATCCACCCATTAATGAAGAAGAAGACGAAGATTCTTCACCGATTATATTGGAACCTTCTCTGAGGTTGAAGAAGGTTTCGAGTTGGAAGTTCAATAATAATCATCAGAACCAGATTATCATCAAGAAGAGAACTTCTTTGACAGGTCCTAATAAAACATCATGGTTCTTCAAAAGGTCCAAGAAAACCTTAAAGAAATCGGCTACGTTTCTTCACTCTGAGTCCTCTAATTCAGACGATCGTGGCTTTTTCTCATCATCATCGTTATCATCACCTTCTGCTTCAAAGTCGTCTTCTTCATCAACCACAGCAGCAACAGAATCACGTTCCCACAAAGCTCTTGCAACATCGTCGTCACCCATGTCTTCCAGATTCCGTAGTCTCGCGAAGCGATTTCTTCGAAGGTTGTTTTAAATTTTATTCTTCTTCTTCATCAGTGTGTTAAGTGACTGGTTTTCTTATGATTTAGGGTTTTGAACTGCTTTTCATGGAACTGCTGGGATTGGTGGAAAATCTATGGAATATTGTCGAATGTTTCAAGTGATGCATACATATCATGTTGTTTACTGGTTCAATTTCCCGTGTAATCGATAATATTGAACAATTACTTGGGGATATATACACCTAATTTTTGAAATTATGCACATCTTCAAAGGAGGAGTACATAGTCATGAGTGAAATGAGATCTAAATTGCCCACATTTGATTTGAATAGTTTAAAATTTTTAATATTATTTTATAAATTAAAAATATTTTTAAAAAAAATTGAGATTTAAATGACTAAATGATTTTTGTCACATCTCATCGTATAACTCAGTCCAATCTAAACCAATTAATTAATATGCACAACAATTCTAAGTCAATTCCCGTTTCTTTAGATTGAGCCTTACTGAAAAATTTTTATAACAACTTTTATAGAAAGTTATCCTTCCAATTTAATCCAAATTACCAGGTTTTGATCATGGGTTATTACTCTATACTTATTATTTGAAAACAGTTTTTCCATTAAAAACAGTTTTTTAGGTTCATCTACCTGCGATAACTCATACCATCTATTCATTATCCGTTGAGGATAAAATTTACCTGTATCTTGTGGCGAGATGTTCCCTTCACTGTCACATTCAGTCTCATTCACCATATACATAATTTATACAATTATATATATAGAAACACACATAACTATTTAAGTCATCCAGACTTATATCAAAATAAAACCTTAAACTTCTAATTAAACCAAATTATATGTAACACTACAAAAAAAACATTAGATTTTCGATGAAATTAGCCATGGAATTTTTCCGTTGCTAATTTCGTCGCTAATTTTTCGTGGAAAAATATTTCATGGAAATTTTTGACAGAAACTTTCCGTGACAAAATTAGCCACAAAAAAATATTCCGTGGAAATTTGTGACGGAAATTTTCCATGGCAAAATTAGCCACGGAAAAATATTCTGTGGCAAATTTAATTCTTATTAGTTAATTAATTATTATAATTATAGTTCTTATTAATTTATAATTTAAATTTCTTATTTATTATTTAATTTTAATTAATATATTAATTAAAATGAATATTGAATATGAAAATATTGGAAATAATATTTATTTTATTTGTAATAAATTTTATATTAAAATCAATATTTTTAAAATAATGAAATTATGAAATTAATAATCATATAAATATATAAAAATTATTGTCCAATTAATAATATATTATATATAAAATAGTAAACACATAAATTAAAATTATCATTCAATTTATTTTTAGTTTATAATAATATTATATATGTATATGTGTATATATTAAATATATGTGTGTGCATATAATTATAAATGTAAATAATTTATTATGCAGTAGAATATTATATATATTTAAATATGCGTTTAGAAGACACAATGTCGTCCCAATTCAACTAGCAAAGGATTACGTGTGTGCACAAGTGGTCGGGAGGTTCAAATCTCGGAGGAGGCAAAATTGCTAATTTATCAAGTGGCGACACATGGCGGCTGGCAGAGGTGACATGTGGCGGGCTTGCTATGAGGTGGCAGTTGGCGAAGGTAACACATGGCATTATTATTTATTAAAAAGAAAGAAAGAAATTTGCCACGGATTTTTTCCAATTTGTGACGGTAACCAATTTGTAACGGTGAATTTAGCGACGGAACAAATTTCGTCAGTAATTCATTTCGTGGCAAACCAAAATTCCATCAGTAATTCCGTAGCTAATTTCATTTTTTTTTTGTAGTGTTGTTGCTACTTTCTTGCATTTTGAGCTATCGACCTTTAATGTATTTTGTTGAAAGGGAGGATGAGATTCGAAAATTCATATAAACCACAATTTATCATATAATTATATATAAAATCCACAATCATGCATAACAAGCCATATTAATATACAATTATGGTATACATCATAGGCTTACACATCAATAGATATCAATTCACATAACACCCTGCGGAAAACATTCCTAAAAGACTTTATCATTACTGTGTATAATAAATATCGCACAAACAAGCATACAGAATTAAATACACAAGAATAAGTTGTTTACCTTTACCTTTATCTTAATTCCCTTTTCTAATATTTTTCGGGGTGCTCGAGTAGATGTCAAATAAAAAAAAAATACATGAATAATATTTTTAATTATACGCTTATCAAGCTTTACTTAACTCCTCTGAATTTGATCATCAATATGTAGAATAATTCCGCTGATAAATTTTTGGGCAATTTACTTATTTTCTTAATTTCCATTAAAAATAAAATAATTTCCTAAAATAACTTTTGACTCAGAAATTTATTCATATTTGTCCAAAAAATTTTGTTAGTGGCTTCCCAAAGTTTTAATTATATTTAATAACACATTGGTCAAATTTTAGGATGTTACAATTTTTTTTATTTGGATCAAATTTACATAAAGTTATTCGAATTTTCATTTTTTTTTTGGCCAAAAAAGTTTCAGTTTTGTTGATTGTCTAGTTTTCTTACAACTTAGGGTTATATATGTTTGTGTGTGTCTCTCTCTCTATCTCTATATATCTATATCAAAACTCAACTAACCTGACAAGGCGTGATCTGATCCCCCAGCCGATCCAAAATGTTAATTAAATTGGGATTTAAGTGAACCGGATTATCCCTGTTTTGACCCGGTTTTACACACACACACATCAAAGGGAAGTGATGTTACATTCGTTGAACTATAAAGTGATATCATTCATACTTTGGGACCTTTAAAAATGTTTGATTTTTAGTTTAGTTTCTAAAATTTTTCACTTGTTACTCCATAAGTAGAGTTGAGAATTCGGGCCGACCTATTTAGGCCCGCTAATATAAAAAGGCTTAATTTATAAAGTCTACCCTTTGAACTAACGGGCTCTGGCCGACCTGAAGCTTTTGGCTAGTTTAACAAAAAAGTTTTTATGTTTTTTTATTGTTTTTCAATTTAAAGTGGCAAAATTTTTAATTTAAGACATAAATAATATTAAAATTAAATTAAAAGAAATAATATTAAAATAACAATATATTATGAACCAAAATTTTAACAATTGGACATGAAAACTGTTTTCAGTAGTAGTCACATGATTTATAATTGGAAGTAAGCAGATGTCTAAATGTTATTAATGCAATAAACAAAATAATAGAATAGAGTTTTGTATCCATTCACCAATTTTATAGCTCGGCACATAAGCTGTTGGTCATGGCTGGCCCCATGGGTCACAAGTTATCTCACGGGTCATGGGTATGTTTAACATATTTTAACTTTTTTCAAATAGATTAAGTTATAACAATAGATTTTTAATTTAGTCTTTGAAAAGTAGTTTGTACGTGGAAAACAATATAACAAGTTTGATATTGAAATGGAAAAGAATAAGGATTCGAAGAGTAAAAATATGTATGTACATGTCTTTATATATCAAATATAATAACTAGAAATAATTGTTTAATTTAAATGATTTCTCTTAAAACTTGAAGGAAAAAAGAAAGTTGTTATGATATAATACATTAGATAAGTTGTAAAAAAATTATGTTTCAACAATATTTTTTTGTTTTCACATTTTTCGATTTTTATGGGGTATATGATTGACAAGAAAACAAAAAAAAATAAATGTTTGATATAAAAGGATTTATTTATGAAAATTAGAAGCAAATATAGAAAAAACAAAGAATATTTGAAACCAAAAAAAAAATGCGGGCCCGCAACCATATAGGGCTGGCCCTTTTAGGCCAACTTCCTTTTTTTGATATTAAATCACAGGCTTAGCCCTTGACTTAAATAGGCCTAATCGGACCAGCCCAACAAGTTTAACCCGTTATTCTGACTCTATCCATAAGGAACTTTTACTAGCTCTTCAATTGTCATTGCCCCTAAACTTTTAATATTTTTTTGTGGGTAAGGTATAATACCCATAACCTTGTAACGAATGTGCATCAAGCACTATATGTTTTTTTTTTTTGCCGAGATGAAAAATACTCATGAATAATTGAAATGAGTGTGAAAATGTCAAAATTGTTAAAATATAATATAATATCTTTATTTTTGTGGTGTGACTCATGCTATTTTTGCCAATGCATTAGGTTACATTTTGCTTTCATTTTGAATGTTTATAAATACTTTTTTTGATATTCAAAAAGTATATGATATTGAATTTTTGATAAAGCTTGCCCGGTATTTTTCACTTTAACCCTATTCTTATATTTTTATTTATGTCTCATACTAGATTTGATCCTGCTCAATGATGGGTACCAAGAGTTCAACACATAACACACCATTCAGATTAACTTACTTTTACTTATATTTTTTAATCTTTCAATTGATCCTTCTTCAATCAATAATTATGAGAACGACATGAAAACATGCTTGGACGTGCCAGCGTGGTGGTCTAAAACAACAACAACAAAACAAAAGAAACTAATAATTGTACTGGAGAATTGGAAAAAAGTTCCCATTGAAAAATTAATTGTAAAATGAGACTTTCCACACATATGCAACTAAGCTTCTACGTTATGTGTAACTGAATTTCCAGTATACAATTGAACTTCCACATGTACAACTGAGCAAATCTCATTTTGCAATTAATTCCCCAATGGGGGATTTTCCTCAATTTCCCTAATTGTATTGCCAACAATAGCATATTACATCACATTTATCCCACGGATATACTCCCTACTATCTAAAATATAATGTTATATTAATTTACATGTATGATTAAAAAGTGGGTCAGTTGATTATTCGTAATTAATATGTAGAAGTTGGGATCTTGTTAAAAAAAACTGTCATTTCACTATTAAAATTTAATACACAAAAATAAAAATATCCAAATAAATATGGGTATTATGGGAAGAAAAATTTAATATGGAAGATAAAGAGGAATGAGACCTTATATCTAGAATTGAACTAAAATTCTGAAATAAAACTTATATTTGAGATTGGGAGCAAAAGTTTCATAGTGCACGAAGAAGTTGCAAAATTGTTTAGGGCAAATTATAAAAATGCCAGATCCTTTAATTATTTGTTGATACTGGTTTAGAAAAAGTCATATCATGTACTACTTACCTTCTGTTTAGTCCCTTTAGTGTGATGATTAGTTAAATAATTTCTGATAAGGGGATATATATATATATAATTAAAGTTAAATTAAATAATTTATGAAATAATTATACACATAATTATTGAATGAGGGTATTGCAGGAAAACAAAATTAGCCATCAGATTTCAAGAACAACGGTTGGTTATGAAATAATATATCCAATCATTTTTATACTAACTATCCAAATCGATATATGGTTAAAATTAGTTAAAAACCAAAATATATAAGCCATCTATATGCTTATTTAATAGGGTGATGAGTGTGAGAAAGAATAGGAAGGAAAAAAAAGAGAGAAAATGAGAAGGGAAAATATATGAGGTATACATATAATTAATTATGAGTAAAATAACCATCAAACACTTAGTTCAAGTGATTAGAGGTTGTACCAGCTTAACTAAATGTTTTGATTTTTACCTCTCGGAGCACTGCAATGTTATTAAATATTTTATGGTAGAACTTTCCGGTCAAAATTTTTATTATATAAAGGATCAACTGTATAAAAGAGAATATTATTTATATATAAAAAGTTAGGAGTAGAAAAACAAAAAATGTCTAAAATATAATAAGGTTCATAACTATCTGACTGTAATAAACAAATATATGTCTAGTACTTATGTTTCCCAGAACGTATCATTACAGCTCTTTTACGTTAATAATTTATAAACAAATATAAGTACTGTAGCTCAGTAGCTGATCATCATGTAGCAAGTCAGTAAAAAGCCTTGCGGTTTGGAAACAATGAGTTTTGCAAAAACTCTCGATCTTGGATTCTTCATGATTATCACGTTATCAGTCTATTTTTTATGCCTTATTACTTAAAAAAGTGTACACATTTTTTAATCGCTACTTTTATTTAAAGTTAAGTGTTTTTTCTTTTATATTGCACAAAGTTCAACCTGACCATTTTTTATTATTTAACTTCTTTAATCATTTAAAATTAGTCACCTAAATCTTATATTAAAAACGTGAATAGTGTATATTTATATATTGATATTTTCTTACAGGTAATTGCTTATTAATAAAATAAAATTACACAAAGATTAATGAAATATTTGAAGAAACAATTAAAATAACAAAAATAAATATTATTGATGGCTAAATAAATATGCACTATTTACTAATATAAAATACGAAAAAGGTAACTTTAATTACACCTTAACTCTCCTTAAGTTTTTTTTGTTTTATACAAAGCATTGTACTTATATCAAATTTCTTTATATCTATTATATTATGGTTTCTAATTACATCTTACAATATGTCCTATTTTTTACTAATTTTAATTTGCAGCTTTGGAGTATGAAAGAGAAGAATGAAGCAGAAATCGATTTAATGTTGCGATGCAGACATGGTTGGGACTTGGGATTGCCCAGACTGTCGTTGCATGAAATTCGAAATGTCAATGTGGGTCTCCCTCTCAAATCGAAGAGCTCAACAATGTTACCTTCGCACTGCACAATAATGTTTCAAAACAACGATATTATTTCCTGTTTAATTACAAAAAATAAAGGAAAAATTGGGGATAAGTCTTTCATTGGATAATTAATTTCAAAATGTGACATTCCACACAAATGCAACTGAACTTTCACATGTACAACTAAATAGATTCTATTTTGCAATTAATTGCCTAATGGGGGATTTTTCCCCAATTTTCCCTAAAATAAATGTTTGGGAGTTGAAAAGAGTATGGAATAAGCAGCGTTTAGAAAACTGGGACCGAGCACACTGAAAAAGTTAAGACAGTGATTTAAGAGTTAATGGGTTATATGGAGTTAACTCAGAATCAAATCGGTTAAATAAATAAAAGAAATAAAGAAAAATGAACAAAATAAAAGCTAGAGTGATGGAGCCAAATTACAAGTCAGTAGCTGTGCAGGTATATAACTGGAAAAGGGTGAGCAAAAACGTGCCACGCCTGCCAAGGTCACACCCCAATTCCCTCCAAAACCTGCTTCGGTTGCTGCTTGCCGTAAGTTCAAGATATGAGAGGGCAGCTACCTAAAACTAGGCTTGGTTCACTCAGAAAAAGAAAAAGAGAGAAACAAAACAGGCTTGGGGTTTTGGGCATCCACGCGTGCCTTCCCAAAAGTGAGTCCGGCTTTTGTATCCTCATACTTCAAACAGTAAAAAAAAAATTTCAAATATTATATTTTTAAAAATATTTATCCATATATTACAGTCAAACTCGTTCTTTGAGAGAATAAATTTAAAATTGTACTGAACTCGTTCATCAAAAAAATGAGTTAAGTACAATTTTCTCAAACTCGTTCAGCATAAAAATGAGATTGAGAAAATAATTTTTTTTTATTTTATCCCCTAAAGTGAACGAGTTTGAGGGCCCCACTCCCACACCCCTTTAAAAAAAATTATTTTTCAATCACACCCCCACCCCCTAAAAAAAATTTATTATTATTTTTAAATCCCTTTTCACATTTAAAAAAATTGTTGTTATTTTTTAAATCTCTCTAAATTATCTCATCAGAAAAAAAAATAAATCTCTAAATCTCTCTCCCAACCTAAAAAAAGAGTTATTATTTTTTAAATCTCTCCAAACTAGTTCTTTAGAAAAAAATAAATCCCTATAAATTATTTTGATAAAAAGACGGGCGTGAAAAATAAAAAAACATTGCATTTATAATTTATTCACTCTCTTATTTTTTTCAAATTAAAAAAGGTCAATGAATAAACTTCAAATTGAAAAATCATTTCCTTACTGATTTAATGCCTCATTCCTCTCTCATTAGGTCTTCAACGATTAGTGAGACAACTAAACATAGATGAGTGTGAAAGACAAAAAACTCGTTCACTTGGTGAACTGAGTTTGGGGGATAAAATAAAAAAAAATATTATTTCCCAAAACTCGTTCACCAGCTGAATGAGTTTGGGGAAATTGTACTGAATGAGTTCAGTACAATTTTAAATTTATTCTCTCAAAGAACGAATTTGACTGTAATATGTAGATAAATATTTTTAAAAGTGTAGTATTTAAGAAAAAAAGTTTTTACTGTTTGAAGCATCAGGTACAAAAGCCAAGTGAGTCCCGATTCATTTGTACTTTTTGCCAGCAGGTTTGAGAGGAAAAGGAGCAGCACCAGAGAGGCAGAAACTGGGCATAGCATACAGCGCAAGAGCGACAGCAAGGGGGCAACTGCGAGGCAGGGCAAATGAGTGGCGAGGCGAGCAGAGGAGGAAGTAGGGCGGTCTGACTCTGAGGCGGGCAGAGGAGGAAGTAGGGAAAGACAGGTGACGAAGAGTGACAGCAAAGCGAGACTCCAGAGTGGACATGAGGCTTCAGACTACGATTTTTATTTCTTTTATTTTATTTAAATATAACCCAGTCAACCTATCCAAATCGCTGAGTTGACCGGTTTGGAGGCAGATTGATCTGGTCAATTCACCTCCGTTTGTTTGGGAATCAATTCTCAAAATCTATTTTACGTAAGCCGAGACAAAACTCTTTCAAATATTTATCTCGGATTATGTGAAACCAAGGTTTTATTACTTTCTAAACAAGCTTGAATCATATCAAACCATGGTCCAGTTTTCAATTTAAACCAATCAATCCAATCCGACTTTTTGTGGGCAAGTTGTATCCTTTTGGAGGTCTAATAAGAAAAAAGGATTATATATCCACACAATAAAACATCTTATGCCAACACATCTAGCACTACGTGTTTGAGTTGTAGAGAAGACATTGTATGCGAACGCCTAATAATACGATCGTATTATCAGCTAAAATTAATTTTCTTATGTGTATTCCTTCTTTTTTCTCAAGTTAAAAACCAATTGGGATTAAATTTAGTAGAATGAGAATACTAGTGCTTAACAAAAAAAAAAGGGAGAATTACTGTAGGTTCTAAATAAGAGAATTAATATCAACAAGGTCTTCAGAAGTTGTTAATGATAGCTGCTTCAGTTGTCAATAAGATCTAGTTGATATTAATTCTCTTTTTTGAGATCATACAGCAATTTCCCCAAACAAAATTCACCGTAAAATAGCCAACACCTGTCGTTACCATCGCACACAGCAATGTCATAAACCAACAAATAATCCCTTGAATCTTTATCTGTTTGTTGGATTATGTCTTACGGATATTTGCTTACGTGCATAAAATAAATATGTTAAAAATCGAAGAGAAAGATGGAATATGAAGACATATAGATAAAAGTAATATATCCTTTTAAAAGAAAAATTTATCGAATGGAATATCTTATAAATTATATTTTCAACATCGTTTCTTTTTCTAGAGACAGAAGCTCATCCACCAGTACTAATTAATAGAACAAATATTTACACGCTAATAACTCATAAGCATAACATGGGAAATTCAAATATTTCATTTCTTTTTGGGAAAAATCCCCATTTGAGAATTAATTAGAGAATGGGACATGTTTAGTTGCACATATGGAAACTCAGTTTCATATGTAAAAGTTTAGTTGTACATATCGTGGAAGTTCAGTTTCATATTATAAAAGCTCAATTGTGTCCGTGTGAAAAGTTCTAGTCTACAATTAATTCCTCAACGGGAGACTTTCCCCAATTCTTCTTTTATTTTTTTACTATGATTTGCAAGTGTGACATCCCCTTTCTACTAAACAAGGCTTTTAACTTAATTAACAATTATTAAACAAATAACCATGATTTTTTTTTTCAAAAACTTTATATCACACGGCTTATAACCCAGCCCACTAGTCCGCATTCTTTCATAATGTAATTCCAGCACAAATATCTTATACAAACAGTTACCAAGATAAATATTCAAAATAAAATTTGAATATGACATATTATGATGATCCTATTATGGCATATACAAACATTAAAATTCCCAAAAGTTCCAGAGGCATACAAAGCTACTA